>CM021109.1:302911082-302990491 GCA_007115665.2 Sequoiadendron giganteum
AAACAAATACATAATAAAATCAAGACATTAAAATTATATTTGTTGGATAGCTCATTCTGAGGACTACCTGATTCTAGTTGGGTTCGTGAAGTCTCCTCCATTTTCATCGTCAACTCGAGCTTTGAAGGGCAAAAAAATTGGTTTTTTTTGTGCCAGAGAGTAGGGAGGTGGGAAAAGGGGGGTTCGCTAGAACCAAGGGGGTTCTAGCAAACCCCCTTCAATATGCATTTTTCTTTTGTTTTTTGGGCGGGAAATGTGGGCCCAGTAATTAATGGGTTTGGTCGAACCTTAGTTCGTTCAAACCCCTTTTTGGTTTGGTCGAACTTGTAGGTTCATTCGAACCCCTAAAACCAATTTTTTTGCCATGAGGTCATTTTTTCTCAGTTTTCCTTCCTCCATCAAATTGTAAACCACTATTGTGGCTTCACCCACAAATCAAACAAGAATAATTATAGTGGTAGATCCTCCAAAGGGTTCAACTATCTGGAATTTTATAATAAATAGTAGGAACCTCATTAGCAAATTTTCATCCTGGGAGGTAAATGATGGCCAAAATGTAAAATCTTGGATGGTTTTATGGAATGGAAGGGCCTCGTTGTCAACAATTCAGGATCTTCAAGAGGTTAAAGAAATTCTATCTCAAGCCTAGGGTGAATTTTTTTTAGATTATGTTCAGTCATCAAATTCTATGACTGGAAAGGCAATGTGGAAAAGTCCTTCAAATAGTCTATTAAGTGCTCATCAAGTAGATCTTCCCTATAAATGTATGAAGGAAAGAATAGTCTATTTATCTACAAAACCAGAAAAAATAATATGGGCAACATCTAAAATAGGCTCATACTCAGTGAAGGAAGGGTATGCAGTTTTAGCACAATCTAAATTTTTTGATCAACCCCAACGTGCATACACTTTTTGTTGGAATAATAAAGTCCTTCCAAAAGTAGGAAGTTTTGTATAGCTTGCTTTACAGAAAAGGATTTTAATAAGTGATCGTCTTTTCAAATTGAATATTATTGATCTGTTTAAATGTCCTTTATGTGAAGAGGAATTTGAAACAGTAGATCATTTGTTTCTATAGTGTTCTTTTGCTAATCAAAGTTGGAATTTCATTATAAATAAGTTACAACTCTCTATTCCTCTACCAAATACAATTTGGGATCTTTTCTAGAGTTGACCACTATTATATCAATCTTATTTCTTTGCATGCATATGGTATATCATCCCAGTGATTATACTATGGAATTTATGGTGGGAAAGAAATACAAGAATCTTCATAAAATTAAAATCTCCAATAGAGGTAAATCTTGTTAAAATAGAAAAAGCTATATCATAAGGGGTTAAATCATGTTTCCGGAAAGAGAAATTTATTAACTCATTATTCACAAATTGGGATAGTTTCATTTTGAAAGCTTGGAAAGGCATCAAGTTGCCATTTGATGGCAACATACTCAAAAATTGCACTCTGAAAGTTGATAGAACATTAGTTAAATGGATTCCACCTTTTAAGGATTTTGTCAAGCTAAACTTTGATGGGGCATCTAAAGGTAATTCAGGGTCTTCAGGAGCAGTAATTTGCATTAGAAATACATCAGGGTCATTCTTGGCAGCCTCTTCTTATCATCTTAAACATGGTACAAACAATAGTGCAAAAGCTCAAGCTTTGTTATTGGGTTTGGAATTAGTGATCCAATTAGATTTTTTAAATCTCCATATTGAAGGGGATTCATTAATAATCATCAATGCATTAAGGGAAAGGAAAATTCATAATTGGAATTTAAATTATATACTGCACAAAGCATGGGCACTACTAGACAAATTAGAAGCATCAATAATTTCTCACACATACAAAGAAGGAAATAGAGTAGCAAATTATTTAGCAGGGTTAGGAAGTGATAGCATTGAGATCAGGGTTTCCAATGTTCTCAGTGTTTTAAATACCTATCCTAGTTTGATTGAATTAATACAGCTAGATGCAAAAGGTTAAACATATCAAAGGATGGTCGACAAATTTGATGCTTTAGCATATGATTTGATATCATGTTCATATAATTTGTACTAATGTTTAGTATCACTGTAAGTGCAGGATTTGAGATGTTCAAGACTTTGGACTTGCAGAAATTGGCACATGTGTTGTCACGACATGGCATATAGTGTACAAATATGGGAAATGTGTAAAGGCATTTTTTATGAATTCTTAACTTGACTCTTATCTTGATCTTCAAGGATGGCATGCTTGGGATGTTTTGATAACCATGTAGTGTACAAATATATCTCTCTTGGGTTGACAAAGCAAAATTTAACCGAAGTTTGGTTATCAAATGATCGACACCTATAACTTTGATGATTTTAGCATATGTTTTGATATATCATGCTTAAATATCTGTACTAATGGTGATATCATTGTAAGTGCAAGTTTTAATTTTGCAGAAATACGCACATGTGTTTTCACAACGTGCCATAAAAGTATAAATTGCAGGACTATGAGTCTGTAGAAATTGGCACATGTGTTGTCACACTGTGACATATAAGTACAATGTCTTAGCTTGCAAATCTAGAAAATTTGAAAAGGATTTTTCATGTGATTTTTGTTCTCAATCTTCAAGGGTGACACGCTTGTGATATCTCGATATCCATGTAGTGTAAAAAAATATCCGTTTGGGGCATTTGCAAAGTACAAGGCCAAATTTGGATAGCTTTTAGAATGGTTGTTTATCATAATTTAGCTAGATTTGTGGCATCTTAATGATTATTGGCTAGCTTGATAACTCGTGTTGATGTTGACATAAGTACAAAGTTGGTTTGGAAATTCATGTGAAACAAGGAAACACATTTGCAGTTGGCTTATCAAGATATTTCAAGTGTGCTTGCTCTGTAAGGTGTCGGGGTTAAAAGAACGAGATAAATTGGCTTTAAAAGGCCTTCGGTATTTTCATTTGGAGTATTCTATTTGTTAGTTGTTTCTAGAATGCTTGGTATGTGCTACTCTGTATGGTCTTTCATAGCATTGTGTGGGCAGTAAGATTTGTAGGGGTATGGAGCTCAAAAAGTTTCACGTCAAAAATTATAGAGTCCTGGTTGCGGTTACACTAACTCATTTGACTGCAAAATCCAATGATTTTTTTTGACGAAAGATGTAAAATGAGATGATCGTCGGGTACTTGTGATATTTGATGTGTGACTTTCAATTTTTTTAAATTTAATCCCCGACGTTCATCAAAATTTTGACGAACTTGAATTTTCGTCGAAGGTTTGACTATTTATTGCGACAATGATGAAGGAGAGCCAGTGACAGAGTTTTAAAACAAGATGATCAACAACCATAATTTGAACTCAAACGATTAAGTGTTAGCTTGCTTGCGTGAGATTTCTATAAGAAATTAATGGTTATACGCTCCATTCCTTGGCCATAAAGAAGTTTGTTGGCTCATTTTTCCCCATAATTGCAACCCTTTCAAGAGTAGAGAAAGTGATCAAGTTTGAGGAAATGACGTGAAGAGCTCTAATGAATAGTGGTAGAAGGCATTAACATCAAATTTACATATAGGTAAGAAAATAATCACACTTCTTTGTGTCAATTGCATTGAATTAAGTTGGTATGGAGAGTTAGTGAAAATCCTAAAAGCTCTAATATCCTAGGGTTTACTAGGGTTTGTATGTCATGCATTTTCAATTGGGATGGTGAGAATTGTATGAAGTATAGGATGGTTTTTATTGTGGTTTGTTTCTTAAGAATTTAAACCAGTAGGTCCTTTTCCATCAATTGAAAATTTGAAACCCTAGCTTTGTCACATTGTCAAAATAGGTGAACCTAGTGATTCTAGTGCCAAACCAGAAAGAAAACCTAAACAGAAGAGAGTTAAGAAACCAAAAACCCAAGATGACACAGCTAAACTTAAGCCAAATGTACCTGAAGCATCTGCAAAGTCTAAAGGAGATAAAAGAACTCATGATAGGTTCATGGAGGGTGCATCCAAAGACATCAATGAAGGAAGGTCACAAATTGGAAAAAGACCCATAGTGCAGGCTGTTGTGAATAGTAAGCTAATTGATCTTGCTAGTGGGATTAGAGAGGTTGCTTAACCACAGAGTGGATGAGAGCTATTCTTATATAATTTTTCTATTATAGCTAGGTTGAGGGTATTCATTGTCTTTTTCCGTAATTCATTTGTGAATGGTACCCTCATAAAAAAATACCTTGATTGACTTGGGTATAACCATTAATGTGATGACTAAGGAAAAAAATGATATTGTTTTTAATAAACCTTAAACCTACACCAACTATTCTATAGTTGGTAGATAGGTCAACACTGGAACCTGAGGGCATCATTAAGGACTTGGTCATAGCATTCAGATTTGTACTTCCAGGTTTGAAAATCATATTTTAAAGCAACATCTCATCAGATTTCATTTTTAGACTTGTGCATTTTCAGAATTTCATGTCCAAATTTTGTTGTGCAAGTTCAATATTCTGATTTTAGGAGTCTAACGGTTGGAAATCGTAGTAAAATCAACATTTAATAAGTTCTGGAATTATCATTTTAAAGTGTTTTTTGGGGTCATTAACTTCAGACTATCTTCTCTTTTGCAAGGGTGGTTGCATGCTGAATTTTTTTGGTGTAAAATATCAGAATTGTTATATTTTGTTACTTGTCTATGATTAAAAATTATTCGAGTGTGAGTTTGATATTTTTTGAAGATCTAAATATTCCAGCTTGGTAAAGAAATATCATGTCAAATAATATTAGTCTAGAACAAAATGAAGAGACACTTGATAGATTGTGGGCTAGATTGAAAAGAAAGGGTGATGGGAAATGTTATTGTCCTTGAAATAATTGTAAGGGCTTAAAGACGAGAAGACTTTTAATCACAACAGCTGAGAAACATTGTAGGCAACATGGTCACATTGAAGGGGGGCATGATTATCATCCATTGGTAAGTTGTTCATTATATGTGTTTATATTGATTGAATTTGTAAATTTTTATATCGTTTTAACATTTTATATATATATAAAAAATCACTTGATCATGATTATGGTTTATTTGTGTCTATCATTATTATAAAGGTGGGGCACCCTAGGTCACATGATATGGATTATCATGGCCTAGAGAATGTGTTTTTTCAAGAGGAGGAACATGGAGCTGTGAATATCAAAGATGAAGTTAATGATACTATGGAAGAAGATGATCATGCACTAAAAAACATAGTTGAAGATGATGGTACAAATACATTGATCCATGACACATTTAGTGGCACAATTGATCATGATGATCGAGATGACTTTGATGATGCTCATGATTTACCTATACTTGAGAAGGCATACAAGCCCATTTATGAAGGCTCCCAAACAAATCTTCTCTCTGTTGTATTTTTGTTGATGAACTTGAAGGTTATGAATGGTTTATACAACATAGCAATCTGACGGATGTTAAGGTATGTCATTATGTCATCTTTTTTCATCTATTTTAGTTGTTAGTTCATCACTAGTAAATAAAGGATGAATATGTACCATTAATATTCTTTATATTAACGAATTATTTTTTGTTGTAGATTGATTGGTGAATTTTTGTTACCACCATCAAATATTTTACCTCACTCATACCAAGATTTATCCGGCATTATGAAAGATATTAGAATGGAGTATCAAGCAATATATGTATATCCCAATGATCATATTATATATCATAAACAACATGAATTTGCAACAGAATGCCCAGAATGTCATATTAGTAGATATCGAACAGATCAACTAACAAAAAAGGTGCCTCGCAAGGTTCTTCATTATATTCCCATTATTCCACATATGCAACGATTATTTAGGTGTGAAAGCTTAGCGTAATTTATAGATTACCATGCATGAAATAGAAGTGGAGATGACATTCTTTGAATGCCTACGGATGGTTCTACATTTAGGGACATGGAGGAAAAATGGCCACAGTTTAAAGAAGAACCTTGTAATCTCAGGCTTTCATTGGTAGCAGACAGTGTCAATCCATTTGGAGAGTTGTGATCTATTTACTCGGTGTGGCCTGTTTTTGTTATCAACGATAACATTCCTCCATGGATGTCAATAAAGAGGGAGCACATAATGTTGGGAATGATTGTTCCAGGTATTTGTTTACATCAATTTTCTTTAACGTAGTAGCATCTCATTTGTCTTATTTGTTGCATAGTGACTTATATTTTTTTCATTTAATAGTCATATACATTAATTTATATATATTGCAGTAAAATGGTTATAATAATTATGTAATGTTTATGTTCATTCAACTAGGTAAGTACCAAGTTAAAGATATGAATGCATATATTGAGCCTCTTATCGACGAGTTACTAAAGTTATGGAATGGCGTCACTATGTATGACGTATCTAGACCAATAGGAAAAAGACAATCTCAATTCCATGTAATGCTTGTATGGACAATTCATGATGCCCCAGGAATAAAACATTTTTGTGGTATGTTATAACGTTCGATTGCATGACTTTAACGATATTTAATTTTATGTAGATATCATGCATGTTTTTTAAATAATCTATTCATTATATATAATTATAAAAATTGGCATATTTAATCCAATTATATATGATCTTGCAGGTCTTCAAACAAAGGGAAAATTTGCATGTCCAATTTGTGGTCCAAAGATGAAATCTCGTCATTCAACAAGTTTAGGAAAGCAGGTGTTTGATGAGTATAGGCACTTCCTGCACATAAATCATAAGTATCGAACTACTAAAAAACATATTTTCAATATGAAAAAAGAGACTACATCTAATATATTAAATGATCGCGATATCACGGGAAGGCGCCATCTGTCACATTTGGAGAGGCCGAAGGAAAATTATGAATGTTTTAATATATTAAGTTGACCTTAATATATTAACTGGCGAGCTACTAAAGCAAATCTAAAATGCACATGCTTAAAATCGGCGGAGATGTTTTACTCTAAACAAAAAAGGTGCTCGACATTTAAAGTCAAATTTGTCAACCATCCGCACGAGCAATTTTGTTGAAGATCAAGATCTACGGTTGCCCACTATCACATGATCAAGAGTTGCAGGATGGTTAACAATCGCGATATCAAGGGAATGTTGACAAGTGGATGATTTTTAAAAAAAAAACTACATTGTTTCATTGAACTTTCGACGGACCTCCAAAAACATCTAATGAATTTGCAATACGTTCAATGAAAATTTCGTCGTAATGACTTGCCTATTTCGTCGCACTTCCGACAAACCTCCAAAAAGCGTCTGACGAATTTGCAATACATCCAATGAGACTTTCGCCGTAATGACTTACCTATTTCGTTGCAAGTTTGATGAACTTCTGTTGTTGATCTGACGCTTTGGCAAAGGCATGCCGCTTTTGTTCTGGCTATGGTTCGTCACTAGATCGACAAAATTTCCATCGATATTTCGATGAACACCAGGGCCCTTTTTTGTGGCAGAAACCGACAAAGCTGTGTCGTGATTTCGACGTTTTAAAGCTAGTCGGGAAAGCGACGAAAATTATTTCAGTGGTTCGTCGGTATGCTGACAATATATTATTGATATTCCAACAAACATTCATCGGAAATTGGAGTCAAATACAACAGTGTTAGACCATGGGAAGAGCCCTTTTCGTCATGCATTGTAAAGGAAGAATTGCAAACAATTTTCAAGGGTAATTGTAAGTTTGTTTTCAATTACATTACAACTATTATTGCTAAAGATGTGTTGCATACAGAACTTCAAAGGATTATATTCCCTGCAAATCTATTATCCATTTTCTTATCAAACATTATGGATTTAGTGCAAAACTACACTATTTTAAAATCCATAGTTGCTAAATTTGTTGTTCGAAGGTATTTGGAAAATGATGCTTTCCTTACAAGTGTGCAGCAATATGAATTCAACAATGGTGATGGACTTGTAGGAGGTTTATTTCCCAGGCATTTAATTTATTACAAAAAGAGGTATTCAGAAGTTTTTCAAGGCATGTTGTTGTCCAGAATGCATGATACTTCATCTCACCTCTATCAAGTTTTGAACAAAAATATCGTTTTGCACTTACCATGGAGGATATAGATCAAATCAAAAGGAATTTTCATGCAATTTATTTTTTGAGGACTCATTCATGTGTGCATGACTTGCTATTAACTCCACAAGCTGCTAAAGGGAAACTCTACTATCGATATGTTCTAGCTATTAATCCAACAGTACCTTCACAAGAGTGTGATTCCAAGAAGAAACAAATGGTGGATGAAAGCTCAGTGAATGGTCCTAGATGGCTAGGAAATAAATCAGCTTCTTACTAAGTTTTGAATCTTTTTCTGTATAGCTTTTGGGGGTATTATGTAATCAATCTTTGCATTTGTGGATTTGTTAGTAGGTATTGGGAATCATATAATATATGTAAAGACATTGGTGGTTTGAATGTATCTATGAAGGGTTAATTTTGTTATGTAGTAGGGGTCTTCAGTTCACATTGTAAAGTGGAATATTGTCTGCAAATGCAGAAGTGATATATTTTTGGGTTGGAGTAGCAAATTATAGGAAAACTTTGTACTATTCTCGAGCTATAACTGGAGGTTTTCTTCTCCTGGTATGCTCGCCTGAACCAAGATTTTTTAAAATATATTATAAATAATATAAATATATAGTGGCTTGCCACTCTTGCCTAAAAAAAATAAAAAAATATTATTTTATGTTTTATTCTCCAAATGGGGTGTGGGTTTTCCAAGGAGGTGTTTTTCTTATGGTTTTGGAAAACTATAGTGGTTTTTCTTATGAAGAAGTCTATATATTCATGCCTTGTTGTTTGGGAAGATTGCTTTGGGATTTTTTATAGGTTGAGATGGGGAGATGTTGCTAGATTGAAGGGAGCATTTGAATACTCCATTGTTGCAAATTTTTATTTGCATAGAAGCCCATGTTTTAGGGGGCTAGTGAGCTCCACATTTTTGGAGATAGTGATCTAGTGAAGTCCATGTGAAGGATTTTGAGAGCTTCAGTAGAAGAAGGGTTGAAAGAGACCAAAAAGATTTTAAAAAAATGCAGTTTTAAAGTTTTTGGTAAACAACAAACATATTTGAAGGTTGAGGGTTTATTGCAGCAGTGATTTCCATTGAAGATTATAGGTTGAAGGAGCTAGAACCTTGTGAAAGAAGTTGGATAGAACGATACCATTTTTGTATTGATATTTTCTGTTGTAAATCAGATTTATATCAGTTTTATAATGGTTTTCATCAGCCCGCATGGCTACGAAACAATGTATTTTCAAAAATACTTTGTTGTTATGTAATTGAAGGAGAATTTGAATGAGAAGCCAAGACATTTCTTACAAAAATTTGTGATATTTCAAGTATTTTCTAAGTTGCATTTTTAGATTGTTGTGAGTATGTGAATGGGGGTTGAATTCCCCTTACATCAGTTATGTTGTATAATAATGAGAGATACAAGATTAATTTATGCATTAAATAATTCCTAAATTAGGTTATACTGTATAACAATAATGAGCACAATATTAAGTTATGCATTACATAATACTTAGAAATGGTTGTATTGTATAAAAAAATAAAAAATCATATGGATTAAACTTAAGAATACAATGACCAAAATGATGTCTAAAATAAGACACATTTTACTAGATAGGTATGATCATTATAAGGTTTTCTAGTTGTGGCCATAGATATAATTGGTCCTAGCTTGGTTTTGGAGATCCAAGGGGACATCACTTCTTGTCTTGAACTTGTCGCATCCTTCTTGTTGTAGTTTCAAATCATGTATTTCACCATGTAAATAAGAAAGCCTTGGGTGAAGTGTTTTTTTGTGGCCAATCTTTAATGTTGTGTTTGTGTATGATAATAATGGATGCCCTCTCTTAGTTTAGACTGGTGGGGCTCAATTTTCCCACATGGTTTGGTGGTGATGGTAACCATTGGAATTTCTCATTTGAAATATGATATATTATAATGAAGTTTCTATGAGGATCTTTTATCTATTGTTGGCTTTTTATTATGTTATGTTTTCATAATTAAAAATCTTGTAACCTTGTTTTCAGTTATAGTATATGGTTATTGGTGAAATTTAAAGCATAGAAAAGGGGTATTAACCTTTGTTACCATGTAAAGATTGTCATTTATGTTAAAAATGAATATCAAATTGGAATAAAATTTTATTATTGTGAATATTCCTAAAGTTGATCTTGTGATGAAAATGATAGATTAGGAATATTATGTAGAATTTAAAGTTATTATGTTGTGGTTTTCATCTATAGACTTTGGAAATTATATGTGATTGTGTATTCCATTGTTACATCTTGAGTAAATAAATACTTGTATATGAATAGTGGCATCTTTTGGTGAGAATAAATATTGGCATATTATGAGTTTTTTAATAGAATTTTTTATCTTAAACTCATAGAAATTAACGTGTTTTACCATTTCATAATAGTTTGTAAAATGTTAAACTTTTGCCTTCTTAAATGTAGCTCTCTTTAGGCTTGCATAGCCTACACTATAGTTGTCTTGTCTTGTGTGCCCTTCTTTCTTTTCCTTCAAGTTTTTAAACTCATGTGTTTTAGTTACTTGTGATCCATTTTGTGTTGTCCTTGTGTCAATTGTTGAGTATGCCTGGTCAATCTCTATGGGTACATAGGTGACTTGTCACATCTCATTGCAATTGACCTCTCATGGCATGTTAAAGGAAATATTTGGATGCCATGAGTCCATTCTTCTCTTTTTTGTGTCTTATATAAGGTTGAACTTTAATATGGTATTTAGTTCCTTCCATCCTCATCTTTTATTTATTGTCACACCCTCTCTTGTTGTTACTGATTTACTTTTACCTGTTAGTGTAATTAATATTTAATTGCACTTGCATAACTTTACTTAGGTTTTGCTTAGGTAATAATTAGTTTACTTAATTAATAAGTAAGCTTTATTTAGTTGAGCTGTTTTAGGTCAACATTAGGGTTGCATACTTTGCTTTTATAAAGCAAATCATCTCATTGTAATCTTTGAAATCTGAATAATATAATTTGCACATTGACATGCAAAGCTCTAATTTTTTGATGTTTTCTCTTCTCTGGAAGGTGTTTAGGTTTGCATGTCTGATCTAGGGTTTCTAACATGGTATCAGAGCCTTGACATGCAACCCCTTCTCAAATTCTGGAGAAAATCATTGCAGAGTTCGTTCAGGGTTCCTCGAGGGTATCATGCCTTGAGTTCATTTATGCATCGTCTTGGATCAAATTGGGCTTCACCATTGGATTCAAAGTGCTAAAAAAAGTCAGGATTGGAATTTATTTTGCAGATTTTGGTCATTATTTGCCAGATCTATGAGGGTTTCAAGCTCGATGATTTTTTGCAAGCTCTGGAGGTAGCTAATTTTTTTGGGAACTTTGGGCACAAACGAAGGTCACCATCGCGTTCGCAGCGGCCAAAAAACCTAAGAATGCCTGTCGTTTCGTCGATTTTTGAGATGTTGGTCCAAAAGACAAATTTTTTTGCCAGGGAGGCCGTATGGCCTCCCCAGCATGCGTTACGAGGCACATTTTTAAAAAATAAAATAAATAAATTCAAAAAAATTGAATTTTTTTAAGAAAAATCTACGCGGCCTATATAAAATTTTGGTGCCACCAGCCCTCTGCCCGGTGGCCACCCGGGTGCCACCCATGCGCCGCCCAATGGCCCAGCTCCACCTATTCACTGCTTGGTCTTCGCCAGCCCCGGTTAGCTCCAGCGCCGTCCGCTCTGGTCACATGGGGGACCGGGCGCTATGCGCCCAGCCCTCGGCTGACCCCTCAGCACCAACCCTGGTCATATCTGTGACCAAGGGCTCCACCGTAGCCCCCAGTCCACCAGCCCCTGGTCGCCCACAGGATCGGGGGCCGAATTTTTTTTAGCCCCCTGGGCTACGTGTAGGCCTTATTGGCCATTCTGGAGCACTTTCACGAAATCAAACATAACTTTTGCATACGGAGTCAGTTTTTTGCAAACGAGATATCATTGGAAAGCTGGTTCTGAGCCCATTCTGTTGGTACAGGTTATTTTATCTGATTATGCATCAGTTTAATTTTTCAGGTCCTTGAACTCAAATGTTGTTGTTTTCACTTCGAAGGGCATATCTTTTGACTTGGTGATCCTTTTTTCGCCATTCTTACGGAATTAGAAAGCTGGTTCAGTCCTCTACACAGATCTAAGGTCTATTTTCATTTTCAAGTTATGCATATTTAAGAATTCTCTCCTTTTGCAATCATTAGGTATTGTAATAAATGAACTGATATAAAGTTCCATCAAGGGGGTTTCTTGCATAATAATTTGATTAGAGTGTGCATTCACTTTGATCTTCATCTTGTATTGATGAAAACTCACATGGGTTGTACTCTGGTTTCTTAGTTTCTTTTGGCCATATTTTGTCTTAGCTTGACACATATCAGATTCACATCGGATCCATCTCAGTTTGAGGGCCACTAAATTTGTGGTTAATGTTCCTGAGTCTTTACGGTACTTGTTCCCATGGAAGAGTTTTAGTTTTAGTTTGGCATTGGCATCGAGATTCACGGCTTCCAGATTCTGTCATCATTCATATTATCTTCTGTTCCTTTATGGATTCCAGGGTTGTTCCAGTTTGGAGTGTTCGAGTGTTCTGTGGCATCGGGTCTGTTGTTGCATCATTATGATTCCGATATGGTTTCTTGTAGACAAAAGTATCTTTCCTTGCTTTCTGGATTGTGGTTCCAGTGTTATTCCATAGTGTTCTTCCAGTGCTTCTTTGCAACAGTCATCACATTCTAGGGGGGTTGTCTCACTGGGTTTTCCTTCTCTACCTCATTATTGCATTTGTACATGGGTACCTAATTAGGCCTTGTTGCCGGGACCCATTCATGCTTTCTTGCATTCATCTTAGTTTTAGGTGAATGCTTATTTAGTCTCCCTAAGTTGCACTTATGGGGGGGTGTTAGTGTAATTAATATTTAATTGCACTTGCATAACTTTATTTAGGTTTTTCTTAGGTAATAATTAGTTTACTTCATTAATAAGTAAGCTTTATTTAGTTGAACTGTTTTAGGTCAACATTAGGGTTGCATACTTTGCTTTTATAAAGCAAATCATCTCATTGTAATCTTTGAATTCTGAATAATATAATTTGCACATTGACATGCAAAGCTCTGCTTTTTTGATGTTTTCTCTTCTATGGAAGGTGTTTAGGTTTGCATGTCTGATCTAGGGTTTCTAACATTACCTTTACGAGTAAATAGGATGACAAATGCAATCATGATTTGGATATGCTTGCTAAAATAATTGAATACTAAAATAGATATTATGTGAAAGTGTTGATAAATGCTTAATATGGCTTTGAAAGAGTAAATATATTTATGTAATGCTCTGCCACGTAACCCTAAAGGAAGTTGCAATTAACTACACAAACGCACAATTTTTTTTTTGTTTAAGTACATAAAACATGCACGTTCACTACCCATTGCCAACAATCTCTAAGGTTACGAGACTGAGATTACTTTAAAACCCAAACAAAAAACATGAATTGAATCCATAACATTCATTCACATAAGAAATTAAGAACACATACATTCCATACATGATAAGTTACATCATAACGATAAGAAACACAATAAGATTTCAAATAATAATAATTTAACAAAAGATTACATCTCTCATTCCCCGAATGAGGTAAATCCAATAAGCATGATTACATATTACAATCTTCCACCTCGATTACAATTGAGGGGTAATAAATTACATGAATCAACTAAAATGAATAAAAGCATGAACAGTAATTGAATCCCATGAGCTCTCCAATTGGAACTCTTGTCAACACGAACAAGAAGAAAACCCAACGGAGTAAGGTGCACATTCCACCCAACCAAGTGGTACCCAAAGGCCCACCCCCGTGCTAGAAGATAGTAACAAGGATCCCTAGACAAGACCATCTACCTCTAGACACAGGCTGACTCATACTGACTCATATTGATACAACCAAACACATGAACCATACAACCACAAGTACACCATTACATTACTGACATGGGTTACATTGCTTCCAGATATAAAATAGACCAAGTAAGTTAAGAGAACCATACACAAAAACCCAAATACCATCTATTGTGCTAGACAAAGTGTCACCGCACAACTCATCATGAGTTTCCCATTTCGGATCTTCATAGGCCCTGGCCCCCTAATTAAGGGATATCCTGAAAATCTCAACCAACCCCCGGTTCTCATACTTAATAATGCGGAATCAAATACCTATCATAAAGACTAGATAGATGACCTTGCCATTCCAAACCTTCCCACTCACCCCAAGCCTAAACAAGCACTTGCGACTATGAGTGAGGCTAGAACTTATCTTGATTAGTGTGAAATACTACCTAATCTTCTAAATACATTATTTTAGTTATCACTTGATTAAACTACCTTTGAAGGTTACCCAGTCTTACCTCTTACGGGCTCTGGCCCGTAATGGAAGCCACTCTTCTACTTGACAACACACATTCAAACCAATTACCAAGGGAACCCCAGTGCATACAAAATAAATATTACAACCACTCCAACTCTAGGAGGAAACATATACTGAAACTCACTCCAACATTGGAGGCAACAATTCACATAATCCACTCCTTCCAAAGGAGGCACAAATCATCCTCGTTCGTGGAAACCAGGTAATTAACTGGATACAACTCTACGCACTACCCAAGGCAATTCAAAGGTTGACTAACATAATACAACAACCCCAACTAATTAAAAACCCCATTTGGAAGACTTATCAATGCTTCTAAACAATTCCCCCCAAAGCGAAAACAAAAGAAAAGATATTTAAAAAGTGCAATTAAACAGGAATTAAATCTACTTTGGATTTCCTAAATCCACTTCCTTTAATACAATTCAATAATTTATTGCTCAATAAAACTGATTTAATACTATCTCTTTCAGACAAAGGATGAAATTTAAACCAAATATTTAATTTCCTAATTGCTTTTAAGTAATAATAAAATAAACATTTACTTCTTCTATTCAAACATATCATTTTAAAATAACTATTTCTCCTTGCAAAATAAATCATTTTAAAATCAATTAATCTCGCTAATAAACATATTACTTTTAAAACCAATATTTATTCTTTCAAGTATATTATTTTTAAAATAATTTCATTAATTCGACTATTGCATATTGATTTAAATTTTTCCCAATTACAATTAAAACATACCATTATTTAAATCCACCTTTATATATATATTAAAATTAATAAACTCGCCTATATATATATAATAATATACATATATATACATTATATATATATCCTCATGATATATATACATACATATATATATATATTTAATTACTTAATATATATTAATATTTTAATCTTATATTAATATAATATAAAATATTATATATATATTTTTTTGTTAAAAAAAACTGAAATAGTCAAAGTCAAATCGCGTTCATAGGGAAGCACAAGCGCATGAAGGGCGGTCAGCTGTGTTTACTCATAGCTGACCCCATTACTGGGGGCGATTGTGTGTAAACACAGTTGTCCCTTTCAAAGCGGCGACAACAACGGGTGTGGGGGATGTGATGGGCGCAACTCCCCCACAACGCCTCCCATGGGGGGCACGGTGGGGTGAGCCCCCAGCGACCCTCCCCCAAAAACTTTCATTTTTTTTTCAAATTTTTTTAACGAAACCTTGCGGATTTTTAAAATTCGAAAATCATTTTTTTTAGTCAGGTTTTTTTCTAAATTTTTAAAGCATTTCCCCAATTAAAAAGGAAATATAAATAAATAAATACTAATATATGTATGTATATATACATATATTATATATATTCAGAGTATATATACATACATATATATATATATATATATATATATATATATATATATATATTCAGATTTAAGAACTTCATAGAATCAACTGAGCAAATAAATTCTAGAAATGAAACATTTACAGTCATATTGCAATTTTTTTTTTAAGAAATTCATTTCCAAACAGAGGTTTCAAAGTTTTGAAACAAAATTTAACATGGGTTTTTCTTGCAAATAAAACAAAGTTTATATATATTTTCCAAACAACAAATAAAAATTGTGAATCTTTTCAAAATGAAATTAATTTAATAAAAAGAAAACTTGATTCCAAAAGCTTGAGAGGTTGTCAATGGTGCAAAGATTCCTTCAAAGATTCTAGCTTTTCCAAGAAATCCAACTTAGCTTCTCCAAAATCCAAATCCAAAACCAAACTAGAAATCTTGTTCTTCCTTCCTTCCCTTTTTATTTTCTTTCAATTTTTCATGCTTATAGAAAACTCTATGAAACTCAAAAATAATTAAAAAAACCAAATATCTATTCAACTACCCTCATAAATTTTTCAAAACAAAACATAAAATATCTAAAATTCCTTTTTGCATTCAAATTTTCAAAAAAAAAATGCAAATTAAAAGATTTTTTTCAATTTTCCAAATTCAAACAAAATATTGATTAATTCCAAAATGAATAACTTAATTCAATTCAACACAATTAATTTAATTAATCAATAAAATAAATCTAATCCAAGATTAAATCATTTTATTAATTAAATTAAATTAATTAATTAATTACATAACATCTTATAACATATTAAACCAGATAAATTTAATAAACAACTTAAATACAGAAAACCATTTATTTACCTTATTAACTTGCAATAAACTAATAACAAGGTAAATTGAACAATATTAATACGATCGAACCAGACTTAAAACCAACGACACACTATGACCAGGGTGATGACTTGACATGGGATACCTAGCTACTATCTCCCAATCAAATACCATTGGACAATGGACATGCTCAAACCTGTGAAACCAGGTGGAGTTGATGTCCTGTACCTGTAAACCTGCAAACAAAGCATATATCAAGCATATATATATCATAATAAAACACACCGTGAAGAGGAAATCGCGGAATCGCAGGGTGCTCGCAAGCGAGTGATGCAATTTCGTCCCCTTCACCAATACAGTGTCGCAAAACTGACAAATCTAACATCAATAATCTAATCTAAAGCATAAAACACCATTAATTCAAATATCATTTATGCTAATCTAAAGCATACCATAATCATAACATCAGAATAAAATACGATCACATCAAAATGTAACATTCACATTGCTTTACAACTAGCGATCAAATAGTAGCCGAGTACCATAGTCAAAGTACTAACAAAAAACAAAACATAACAAAGAAGAACATTGTCCGATCAAAAGAGAAAAAATGGAGGGGTACTACAATTTACATTGATTGCTATATGAATGCACTAAGTTTATGATGCATATGGATTTATTATGAACATTTAACTACCATTGCAAATGTGTTAATCTAGTTGCAAGGACATGTTCAATCCTCTAGGTGGAGGGGAAGTATCACTTGGGAGAAGTGATTGGTTAGATAACCCTTAATAATACCTATCTGAGCTTACACATACACTCATAGTAGAATGGTTGATTCAAGTCATAGTGTTTGGAATTGGTAAGTCATCCTTAGCATGATGTGTTTGCATTAGTAAAGGTCTTGATTACTGTTGAGTGCATTCTTGGATGATGTTTATGTGTTCGGAGCTTATGAGTTCTTCCTTGTGTTACTATGCTTGATTGAATTGATGAATGAGTATTTGAGATATATGCCTATATGCATATATATGCACATGTCGATATACCTGTATGTTAGATATAATGGGATGCCCATACTAGTATGTCAATATATGTATGATTATGCATATATGTATAAAGATGTTAATATGATGTTATATGAGGACATAACCATATGGTCATAGTCATTCGAGGATTGAGTGGACTAATTGATCATCGTATTACTATAGAATTTATATATATATATATATGTGTGTGTGTGTGTGTGAGTGTACGTATATATATATATATACATATACACACATAATAATTATGCTTATATAGAGGTGTATACATATATATATATATATATATATATATAGGTACTACATATATATAATAAATAGTGTGCTTTTATATATAAGGTTGGTTCATTTGATAAATGAAGACTGATTATTATAAATGTATAGCATGAGATATATTATTACTGTTATATGAATGTTAACTTGTTCGTATTCATTTTTATATCGAATGTATACATACTTGTTTGACATGGGATATATATATATATATATATATATATATATATATATAATTAGTATATATACATATACATATATATATGTGATATAGCATTAATTCTATTTATTACATATATATATATATGTATATGCACGTATCAATATGTATATGTACGTATATAAATATATATATATATATATATATATGAAAATAGGCCGATTTGTATATAAGATATGCAAAGTATTAAAAGTCCGAATAATACATATATTGACATTAAATAAAGGTTGAACTACATGCTAAGTATTGTGCAACAATAAGGTCGATATGGAAAATAAGCCATATTCGATAGTATGAAAATACATCTTTAAATTTCTAATAGCGAATTACTCAAACATTGGACGCTTTAATATAAAGTGATGGTGTATTTATCAACTGCAAAATAATGTGTAAATGCATGAGAATAGGAAATGCAAACAGAAAGATGTGAATTGGTCAAAGCACCAAATAATACACCATTTTTGAGGAGTGACTTGTCACTGCTCTATCACTCAACAAACTATGACCAAGTTGACATGGTATAGGTGTTGCTAGTAAACAAAGGACTATTTCAATAAGCATAAGCGCGCCATGTAATAAGGGAGTTGGTTGAATACTTGGCACCAACATATAGAAGCTCTTTAACTTGTAGAAGTATAATATGGTTGTAAATCAATTTTCATAATTAGGGCATGTGCACATTTGAATTAGTCTTTTGTTGTTGTCAATTAGAAGGGTTAATCTATAGAATGTCATATTGATTTTACAATTAGATTTCAGCCACCTTTAAGTTGTATGTTGTGAGTTGACTTGCATGAAGAGAGCTGTCAATTAGCATACCTTTTCTCTACGTTGCAAAGTTTGCATTTCCTATACAAATAGAGAGACAAATTCTCTCATTTGGATGCATCATTATGTTGCATTCTTCTGCAAACTTATTATGTTGCAATTGTTCTGAGAGCTATATATTTTGAGAGTTGAGAGTTATTGTGAGAGAGTTGTGAATTACTTTGTGAGTGCATATTGTTGTCTTGAGAGAGAATTCATAGTGAAGTATTGCTTTAAGGGGATCAAGCACAAAAATGAGACTCGCCCGGACTCGCCAAGAATTGGCAAGTCACAAGTTAAGTCACCCTGGACAAGTCCTGGGGGCTCGGACTCAGACTCGGTCGAGTCCTGGCAAGACTCGTCAAGTCTAGGTGAGTCCTGACTATAGGACTCGGTCGATAGAGACAAGTTAAAAAAGAAAAAAAAAACATAAAACAATCTTTTAATTTAGTTTTTTTTACTTATATTATCTCCCCAACCCTAAAAGCAACCTCATTTCATTTACTTGGAAAAATAGGAGGAGAAGAGAGAGTTGTGAAGAAAAAAAAGAGTTCATTGTAGGGAAACCAGCAAGAAGTTGAAGACAAATCCAAGCTCAGATAGCATTTGGGAAGCTTCATACCAACAAGGAGGTGCATTGGGAGCTCATTACCAATGATTGGAAGGAGTTTTCATTGCATTTAAAACCTAATCTAAGAGGTAAGTTTGATTTAATTAGTTTTTTTATGTTTTTTAACAAAAAATTCATTGTAATTTGTAAAATCATTATTTTTTTGAGTTTGAATTTCATTTTTTACAAACCCTACTTGAAACTTAAATAATTTTAGAAATCCTACTTGTTATTGTAGCCACATTCATTTGTAATTGAAACCATATTTTCACAATGTCTCAAACCCTAGGTAGAAAAGACCCTGCTTGGAAACAAATTAAAATACCATATTGCATGTATACCCTTCCATGATGCAATGGGCTGAATTAATGCACCTCTTGAGGTTGTTTGTGAGGTGCAAGTGTAATTAGAAATATTTGAATTTCAAAAAGAAATGAAAAAGAGGTAGAGGAAAGAGTTGGCAAGTGTTGGTGGTGTTGGATATGCTTCTTCTATGCCTCCATAACGTCCTAGTGCTTATGCTTGTGCTAGTGCTTCTACTACTGCACTAGCTATGGGTACTCCTAGTGTTGTCGCTACTACTAGTAGTAGTGGGAGTGTTAGCATTCTCCCTAGAGTTTGTAGATCTAGGGTGGATTCATATTTTGTACCACACAATACTCGTAGTTCCCAACCGTCACTTGAGAGAATGGGTTGGAATGAGGACGCACATGATGCAATGAATAAATCAATTGCATACTTCTAGTATTATTGCACAATTCCCTTCCATGTAGCCAGGTAATTCTTTTTTGTTTAATTATTTTAAAATTTATATCTAAATTTTAGAATCTAGATGTATCTCATTGTCAAATTCAAATTTAAAGTTAAAAATTTTCATTTTATAATACTTATCTAAGTAACTTATTAATTTATTTATGACATGTTTTAGGTCTCCCTTTTGGAAAAATATTATTGATGCCAGAACCATGTGTGGGGTGGGGTTCAAAGCCCCTATGAAAGATGAATTAAAGGGCCCACTTTTGAGTCAAAAGATGGAAGATGTAAAAGCACAAGTAGAGGAGCAACGCTTGCAGTGGAGGAGTTTGGGTTGCACCACCATGACTGATGATTGGACTGATAGGAGAAATAGGACGATGCTTAATTTTCTAGTTTTCTCTGCAAGTAATTGTACTTCCCTCAATGCATTGATTAATTTGAAATTTGAATTAGATTTAGTGGTTGATTTGTGTTTTTTAATTTATTGAATAATTGGTTTTGCTTCTTTTTTCAAGTGACACCATCTTCATCAAGTCCATTGATTCTTCTACCTATATCAAAAATGCCACATACCTATGTGAGGCTATAGAGGCGGTGATAGGTGAGGTGGGCAAGGAGAATTTGGTTTAGGTGGTGACCGATAATGCAACAAATTATGTTGTTGTTGGTAGATTATTGATGGAGAGGCACCCTACTATATTCTGGACTCCATGTGCCGCCCATTGCCATGACCTCATATTGGAGGATCTTGGCAAGCTCCCATGGATCAAAACATGTGTGGATGCAAAAAAAACATTTCCAAATTTGTATACAATCACACATGGGTCCTTAGCCTGATGGGGCAATACACGGGGGTTGAGGAAGTTGGCTCATCCTAGCACACTAGGTTTGCCAAAAATTCTATCACATTACAATCCTTGATTCGGTCAAAGGCATCTTTAAGGCACATGTTTGTTGGTGAGGAGTGGTCTTCCTCATAATATGCTACAACCACTATAGGGATTAATGTGACTAATTTCATTTTGATGAGCCAGGGTTTTTGGCACCAACGGAGGAGATTGTGAAGCTAAAATTTAATTCTTCATTATGTTTAATTTTAATTCATATTTTACTTTTATTTGTTTATTTTCGTTCACACTTAAGTTACTGTTTCACAATGTTTGCACTTTGCAGTTTATCGAGCCCTTGCTAGTTCTCCTACAAGTTGTTAATGGGAAGAAGTCCCATTTGGAAGATCATTGATAGGAGTTGACACCACTAGCTTCATAGGCCCCTCCATGCAGTTGCATGTTTCCTAAATCTAGCCTTCCAATTCAACCATGATTTCCATGTAAATAAAGAGATTCTTAGTGGGGTCTACTTGATGATAGAGCGGATGTTGCCTATTGTTACTACATAGATAGTGTACGAGATAGATGCCTTCACTAAAGCACAAGGAGACCTCTTTGCATGTCAATTGTGCAAAGAGAGTAGGACGACATTACAACTAGGTAAAAATATATTTAAGGGCATAATTTCCATCTTTCTATATTATAATTTATTATTAAATGTTGAACTTGAAACTTGAAAATTAAAATTGGAAATGCATTTGATTTTGTTTATTTTTCTCATATCAAATAGATGGTGGCATATTTTTGGTTTCGATACACCGAACCTTCAAAAGGTTTCCATTCGTATATTGAGCCAGCCATGTAGTTCATTTGGTTGTGAGCGCAATTGGAGTATGTTTGATCACATACACTCCAAGAAGCGCAATAGACTGTTAGTGGAGAGGATGAACAATTTAGTATATGTTCATTACAACTTTCGACTCAAATACAAGAATATTTTTTACTAGGACTCCACCTTGATCAGGCTAGAGGAGGTTGATCCACAGTCTGAGTGGATCACTGAGGCTATAGATGCAATGTTTAGTGACAAGGACCTTGATTAGGTGGACCTAGAAGATAGAGAAGTTTAGGTTGTAGCCATGGTTGAGGAAGAGGCTAGAGCACGAGGAGACACAACTAGTGTTGGTGAGAGTGCATGGAGACACATGCAAAGATTATGGTTGTAGCTACTACATCATCCATGACCCTTAGACACCTTTGTAGGAAGGATGTTGGCTCCACTATGTCATAGACTTGTAGTTATTGTTTTGATATTTCATATTTGTATGGAACATTTGATGTCATGGATTTCATATTTCATGAGTTTTGTATACATTTGACTATATTTATATATCTTAGTGTATTATTTCCTTTAGTAGCTCAACTACAATTCACATACTTTATACTTATGTGGTTGATGTATACTTGTGTATGTGATCAAATTTTCTTCTATTTAATGATGTTATTGTATCTTTAAGGTTTATTCAATAAAGGGTGCTGGAAATAAGTTTTAAATCCTTAAAAATCTCTAAATTTCTAGGGTTTTTTCATTTTGCCAAGTCTACATTGAGCTCGGGCACCGAGTCCTGAGTCTCAAGTCGAGTCACCCTAGCCGAGTCCAAGTCTCATAACTATGGGATCAAGTGAAGCTAGGAAGTACTATTGGAAGGTTGTGTGTCAAGTTAGTCAATTGGCTTAAGTGTATTACAGGCATGAGGATCTAGTCTTCTCTTATTTGTCTTTATTTATGAAAGAATGAGATGTGAATGCTTTGTTTGAGCTGCTTGAGAATTCATGCATTAGGAAATCATAGCATTTTCTTTGGAAAGGAAATAAAGTTGCTTTATGCTTTTCTATGAAAGTGTTTGTATATACTCCATAATAGGAGTGTTTGGTTTTCATTGGTATTACATACCGGAAATGGTGAAATATGAAAAGGGAACTGTCTTAATACTCCTATATACCCTATACGGGAATTAGATATTGATATTCTATACATAGATAGTTTAGACTACATGTATAATGTGAAAAATGTCAATGTCATGAAGCGACTTGGCACTGTTATCTAATTATGCCACAAAACCATGGGAATGATAGGGTTAGCATTATAAAAGGGAAGGTACGAAAGATATGATGTGATGTTATGCAAACCACACCAAATATCTTTATGTTAATGATCAATTGATCAAACTATACTCTTGAATGGGACCCTAGGTTTAGACTAACCTATTAGGGTCGAGAAGTATTATCTGATTAAAGAGTGAGATCATGGGTAGAGTTTTACCTACTAGGTTGGGATTTATACTTGACTACTCATTAAAAACTATGGTTGGGAATAGCCTACTTGGTTGAGTTGTTCAATTGGTCTTGATTGGAACATATAGGGTTAGAGTAATCTATATAATTAAACAAGTCATTGGTTGATGACTTTATCCTAAGATTAGGTTATATCAAGGTTAAAACTCACCTTTATGATTAATCCAAATCACTTGAGTTTATGGAATTCTATATGTTTGGAAATGTAGGTGGGAAATGCCTAATAAGTTAGAGTTGCTACTTGATTATTTGCAATACACTCTTAATACAAAGTTATAGTATTGACAAGAGTAGACTCTTTGTTTAAACCCTTTTAATTAAGGAGAACACACTCTCGAATGGAATCATCTATTGATATGATTATTCTTCGATTGAGTTCATTCATTGATGTGTATATATTCTTGATGAGATCACTTATTAATGTGATATATTACTGATTGGAGTTAGTTACTTATGAATATTTAATCTATGAGTAGATAAAGCTTATGTATCTATACCTTAGATTATAAATTCATACTTGGGACTAGGTTGTCTTTTGAAGCAAATAGCTTATTTATATAAAGTTAATGTGTAAACTAGAAAAGCTCATATGTTATACTTGGGATAGGAATGTCCATTGAAGGGGTAACTTATGCTTAGGCTTAATTGGTAGAGATACCATTATATTTTGGGGAAAAGGGGAGTAGGTTATTTTTGGGGTTAAAGATTACCCATTGGAGGAAATTACCTAAGCATAGTATACGAAATATCATAATCCAAATTGAGCTATAAAAGTGTATGTGAATAGGAAGATTGTCACTTGAAGTACTGGGTGAGAATACTTTGTCCAAAGTAGTGTGATTTTCCACTGTTTACATGGTCAGTTCACTGTGTTTCATTTATGCATTCTAGTTTAGGATTTTCATACTCGTATGGGATACAACCATATTATTAGGTTCTGGTTTGTAGGACACAACACTAAGCTCAGATAGGCTATTGTTATGGGATTTACCAACCAATCTCTTCGTCGAAGGGTAGGACCATCTCACCTATGAGGTAGATGTGCGGGGGACCACATTTGAGTCTATGGTTGGCAGAAAAGCACTTGAGTGATGTGTCTCCTCATTAGTTGGTGGTTGAGGTTTGTGGATGTTTGTGCCAGCATTGGGGATAGCTGGAGTGTATGCACCTGCGAGCGAGTACATCCAAAAGGTATGCACCATGTTGTCGGGATCAGTTTGTATATCTATTCCCAGATGAATCTCGGAAGAGCTATGTATGTATCATGTACTCATTTATATGGAAGGATGTAATCATGAATGATAAACTTGAGTTCATTCATTATGACATCTATGTTATGGAAATATTTTTGAAATTACATTGAAATGCAATGGAAGTTTGGAAATAGTGTTATTTAAAATGTGCATGTAATTTACATTATGGAAAGAAAATCTTTTATTGCTAAACTATGGCATCATGGGTTTTTCACTTGAGGTGAAATATTTGGAATTTTATTGAGTAGAACACCGGGGTTGTTACATTTACTTTGACAATTTAAGTGATCACTTTATAATTGATTATAAGGAGATTCTATTTCCTTCATTCCTCATTGTGCGGTGTCATTCCATCATGCTTGTGTAGGTCTTCCACTTGTGTTTTATTTGTGGGTGTACATTAACCTTGTGTCATCATGTACTTTGTGGTTTTTTTGTGTTTTTTAGTTATAATTTTGTTTAATTTCAATATTATTTTGTGAACATATGGTTTTGACATAAAAAAATTGTTTGTATATGTTTTGTCTACCAATATCTTGATGTAAAAGTTAGGTCATTATAATATGAGTTAGCAAGCATTTTTTCAAGAATTTCATTGAGTTGCACTTTACTTCATGCAAATTGGATGTATTCATTAATAAAGGTTCTTTAGTTACAAGTTTCAATCCTAATAAAATTTTGTATAAAATTTTGAAGTTCCTTTTAAAGAAAAACCTAGGGAGTTCTTCAAGAAATAAATCATAGAAATCATACGATAATGGATGGTTCAAATGTGTTGAATGCTCATTTTTAACTACCACATTAAGGTAGAGAATAAATAGTGTAAATATAATCTTGAAAATTATAAACCTATATAAATGGTTTTTAATTCTCTATTCCCAAGAAAACCTTGTAGTATTATGTAATTGTTGGATTCATCCAAATAATACACTTACTTTTTTTAGAAATTAACCGAAGTTACATTTCTTAGCAAGTAATTCATGCCTAGGATCAAATTATACAATCCCAAAGGTAGGAAACAAAGGTTTTTCAATAGTTTTTATTGTCCCAAATTTGATTTCTAACTTGGGTATAACTTCTTGGATTTTCTATTTTTTTATTATTCCTTATTCAACACTAGCCCCCTTTAGCAAGGCTTTAGTTTTTAAATTACACTTTTTAACAACATTGGGGAAATGAAATAATCAATAGACCCTGAGTCTACTAAAATCAAGATTGGGGTTGCATTATTTATTTTTATAATTTGGTAAATGACATCCACACATATTAATTGAGAGGGTCATTGATAACATAAATCTATTTATTAGGACCCTGATTCCTTTTGGATTCTAGGAAATCTCTATAGAAATGGTTCCTGCCACATAGTTATAGTAGGTATGATATGATTATCTAGGATAAATTATGATGGGTTTTTCTCTAATGATGGGTTTTCATGTAGACCTTTAATATTGTGTATTCTTGTTTCTACCTTGATTCCATTTATTTTTTCAAGCATTATTATTTCAATAAGTAGAAGGTGATTTTACACTTTTTCTTTTTCTAGCTCTTAATATCATCCTTAATATATTTTTCGACACCTAAAAATCACTCAAGTCCTAATTATTTCCTAAGTCTAATTAATTTATTATCATGTCCTAATCAATTTGCTCTGAGGTCCTAATCCATATTCCTAAGTCTTAATTTCTATTTCATATCCCATTACACATAAAAAAATAATTAATAAAATTCATTAAAATATTTATTTTCTTCCTCATCACTCATCTCATCTCTCGATTAATCTCCTCCCTCCATCTCTCAACTACCCTACCAACTTGATCTAAGAAATTCATCTCTCATCATATCTCTACCATCGATTTCCTTCCTTGGAAATATATATAAATCCACAATCCATGAACCATTTAAAAATATAAATTTCATGTATTGTTATGTTGTCTTTTTTATAATCAATCAGCCCCACTATAATGTCATATCGTTGGTTAAGGAAACCACATTCATCATTTTGAGAAATTCCACCCTCATGGTGCAACAAGGTTGATTGGGTAAAATTCAGTATTTTTATTCATTACTTTACAATTTTGATACTTAAATGGAGGTTGCATTAAATGTTGAATATGATTTTAATGTTTATTATTTGAATCATTTTTTGATCAATTTTTTATGTACACATTCTTGCCATGCCTAGTGGAATAATTTTCCCTCTTTAATATTTATTTTTTGTAGGTTTTTCTAACCTAATCATGCATATTAAAATTCTTTTATGGATACCTATAAAAAAAAAATCTTTTATGGAGAAATTTGAAGGTAATTTATTTTACTAGGATCTATGATTTAGAGAAAGTTGAACACAAAACCCTAGTTTTTAAAGATTTGGTAATATATTTTAATTAGTGTTGAATATTTCTACAAAAAAAAATTAGTATATTTTTAGGACCACCTGGGAAAGATATTGTAAAAAATCAAGTTTATATCATTGATATTGAGTGAGTTATTTTAGTTTTGTGATTTTTGAAGAATTATTTATATCTTACAAATTTCTTTGAATTTTTATTTTATTTTTTTAATAAAGATATGAAATAATCCAAGAAATATACTATCAAAAAATTATATTTAGGTCATCCAAATTGATTTATACAAAGTTTCTTATATTTCATAAATTTATTTTCTAGGCCACAAATCACTGTTTTTTTTATATCTTTACTTTTTTGGAAATATATTAAAAATGTATTCTTTGTATATTTATTTTTTAAATCTAAACAATTACAAAATAATCAGATTTAATTTGACTATGTGGTAGAAATTTGGAAACTACGTTTTCAATGCACTATTTAATCTTGTGATGATCATATCCCTTACATATCATTATTTTTCTCTTCCATAACATTATTTGTTGATTTTGTCAAGGGTTTTATTATTACTTCCAATGCATATTCTTGCACCAAATAATTTCTTGAAGACTATTTCTAAAAATTCCAATCAAACTTCTGCAAAACTTCCTATCAAAAACCAAACCAATTCACTAAATTAGGCACATTTTACTTATCTGAAGGGAACTAACTTGATTTATGTGTTTGAGAAATTTTAGAGTATGTATCCTCTCTCCTCACACTGAAAAGTGATCTTGGAGATTAAAACCATTCTTATAGTTCTAGTTTATTATGTTATCCCAAGGGTCTAAGTGTGTATTCTCTCTCCTCACATTGCAAATAAATCTTGGAGATCAAGCATACTTAGATTCCTTTCCCTTTAGGAGGAATGTCTAGGGATTTCATCACCCGAGAGGATGACATCAACCATGTTTTCTATTGAATTATATAAGTGGGAGAGGAAAATTTTACCTAAAAAAGGTGTCATCATCATGTCTAGAAGAGTCCTGAGACCCTTAGTTTTTTGAGATTTGTGAGGTGAAGAAATGAGAAGAGACCCTCCTAGCTTCATGCATGTAGACATGGCCTTAGTTCATGAATTTCCTCTAGAGATCCTACAAATAGTATCCTAAGACCTTTAGGTCATCTCTTATTTTGGTACAAGGGAAGTATGTCACCCCCTAAATTTATGCACAAGTACCTCAATATGGTGAAATAGAGCTAACATTAGGAAAAACCTTCGGTCACTCTTGGTAAGGGAATTAACATGTATGCAATTTTCTATAGCTAGCAATTCATAAGTAGATTATATTAAATGGCTAATTCCATTTGTTGGCCCACACTAGGAGTGAATTCCACCTAAATAATATAGGTTATTCATGTGTTTGATGTGTCTTCTTGTGTGAAACCAGTGATCATCATTATGCCTTGTCACTTAAACTGGTGTGTTTGATTTATTTGTTGAATCTTCTTACATCAAACCCTAGGAACAAAATTAAATCCTTATTACCAAATATTAGTTTCAAATCAAATTAATAAAATATATAAAACTTTGAGAAGATTATAACATCCCTTGCTACAAGGTTGAAACCAATCTTAAGTCCATTATCCAAATTCACATTGTCATAATCCATCTTACCTTACGTCTTTCTAAGGCTTTTCCAACTCATCCAACTCATCCTAAATTCATCAATCTAAAATCAAGCTTTAAATTGAGACCTTATCCTATTATCATCCTCTCATCATAGCTTCCTTAAGAACCCTACCTATCTAAAGTCTAGCATATCATCCTTGTATTGATTAGGAACTTACCTATCTTAAGTATAAATATCCTATATTATCCATTAGATCAACCAAGGTCTTGAAATATAGTTTTATATGTATCCTTCATAATACAAAATAAACCTTTCATATTTCTTCAAGTTACCTCATCCAATTTGATAAAGCACCCCTTTAAAACTTAGCATTCACCTATTTTTTTTTCAAATTCATCATTTATCACATCAAATTTAAGGTTGCATTTTCCAATAAATAAAAATTTCCATTCAATTTGATCAATTTATACCTCCCATAATGAAATTCCAAGCAAACAAAATCATGAATTCATAACCTACCCCAAAAAGGCCAAAAACCATAATGAAGGGTAAACCAAACACTATCAGCCCCATAGATCAAAATATTTTCTTAAATCAAGGAAATAAAACCTTGTCGAACCTAATGATTATGAAATTCTTTTAGACTAGGATGAGCTCCCCAGATCCTTATATGACATTATTTAAGATTTTTTTCAACAAAACTTCCATCCTCCCATTCATCTTCTACTTATCATCATAACATCAACCATGACAAGGGAAACACCATTTTAAGACAATAACCTCAATGTCAATCTATCTCTAAATCCAAAATTCTTAAAAATAAAAATTAATCCTTAGCCACACATGAAAATCCATCATCTAATCCTTTAAAATCCCATCAATGCATTCTAATTAAAAATCCACCATCATTCCACCATGTATCCTTGGTGTGAAAACTTCATTACGCAAGATAGAACCCTCTAGTACTCCTATTACCGGTGAAGCCAATGTGAAACCCAAAATAACCACCAAAGCAAGCACCCAACCTATGCATTCACTAGAGAAAATTTTCTATCCAAATCAAATAAAAAAATCAGTTTGTTGATAATGATGATGATGATGATGATGATGATGAATGATAGTCTTGTAGATCAAGATGAATGCCTTGATTATAATATATTTGATAATGGGATTATTATAGATAATATTGTCATGAAATTTCACCACTCACCCTATGACTTTGTTGACAAGGGAATCTCCATCTAAGATCATGTTCCTTATGTCTAGTCCATGTTTCCAAGCCCAATTTAATGTGAACACTCCACATCCTCCACAACCTATTTAGATAATTCATCTTCCTCCTTACACTATAACATATCCTATCCATCCACCCAAAATATTAATCCACAGTCCAAACACATTAAATCTAAATCATCCTTTTTGGATTTACTTTGAGTAATATTAGCAAAGGAATAATATCTATCACACAAAGAAAATGAGTTTTCTTCTCCCAATCCTATCAAAGAGTTTCCCACCATCCTATCCATCAAATGTTTCTATGCAATCACAATCCTATTAACATTCCTATCCATAATTAATTTCCATCATGTGAGTCTAATATAAATTGTAAGGCTATTTTACATGAATAAGAGCATCCTAATATCATGTTATATTTTGTCTATCCAATCTATCAAAGAGTCTCCTAGTCCTTTCATTGTCCAAAATCAAACAATATCATACAAATCAATACCCTTGATTCCTATTCAAGAATATCTTATTCTAGATTCATGTCGAAATCCATTTGTTGATGGTCTAAATCCTATCAAGCTTATCCAAAAAAAAAACACTCATCCTAAATCCAAAGCTATGTAAAGAAACCAATCCAAATTAGGTTCAAACATGTCAACTAAGTCAAGGTGAAATTATCCAAACTCAATATTAAATTGTTCACAATAAACCCATCCAAGCTACTCCCATTTAGTATCATGATGAAAAACTGTTTGCATGATTCATGAATACATAAATTATCTACATACTATTTCCAATAATCCCAAGCAATCTAATGCAATACTAAAGTAGTTAATCCACCATAAATAATCCTTATCCACATATATTTCCAAGAAATCTAGCTAATCATCCTAAAAGAACCCAACAATTTTGTTCTTAGTCTTTTTATAAAATCTTGATCAAATTATTCCAATCAACCATCATCATTAGGATACATTCTTCCCAATCTTTGTGGTTTTCTTGAGATATATCATTCCCAAATCAACAACATCATCCCTAAATTATTCTTGGGATATATCAAATTACCACATCAATAATTCTATCATCATCATCAATCAATCATTGATTTTCATCTTGACCAAGGGTAAAATCATATTTATCTTTGTCATGCCCATAATTTTTGCTAGAAAACCTAACAATTTTTTTTTTGATACAAAGCTACAAAGTGCAAGCTAAAACACTAACTAATGATAACCATGTACATACATGGTTTAATACCACATGCATCAAGGAACACTGCTTGTACAACATCACCATTGACCCGTCACCCGAGAGCGAGGAGTGGAGGAGTAAGTGTAGTCGGGTGTGCGGAGTCCATCACATGCACCCTCAATCCACAATTGGTAGGTCTAACACTTAGGCTAAACAAAGATTCTGGAGATGGCCTAATTAGCTAAAGATATGACATACTACCTGTTTACTTAGCTTTTAGTTTCCATGTTCACAAGGTATGGTTGGTAAAGTGGTTATTCATATTGGTAACATTCATCATTATTCTTTTTATCTTTTTTTGAATCTAAGGGTACCAAATTTGGCACCATCCGTTTGTTGTGGCAGATACTGCTATTCACCTTTAGAAATAATAATGTGAATAGAAATTGGCGTTAATATTACTATAATTTATCCTAATGAATCATGACAATAATAATATTAATGACATTATTTTAAGCAACATTAATAGTAAAATGCACATTAATATTAATGTTATGATACTCATCTAAAGGGATGTCAATATTAATTGAAATAATAACGATGTTATTGGTACTTTAACCTTCCAAATATTAATATTATTTTATAATAATACTAATGATAAATATTAGTATTATATAAAAAAATTAGTTTATTTATTATTACCAATATATATTATTATATATATCAATTCATCTATAATTAACTATTATTTATTTAATTGTTTTCTTGTTCTTATATAATTTACTCTAAAAATAATTTTAAGGAGATTTATAAGAATAAAAAGAATCATATATATAATTATCTAATCAAGGTAATCGTTGATGGAGGTTAACAGTAATTTCCTGAGCACGGCTGCAACAAGGGCTTCGCCATGCTTAAGCCTTACGGGAAGGTTATCTCTGGAGCGGAATGGAGGACGTCGGCGCAGGGAAACAGTCGGTTCGAGCAGGAAATCAGAGGACGTGAAGTCAAATCCATGCCTGAATGGTTCCGGCCCGAGCAAGATAACAGAGGAAGCAGTGCAGAATAATCACCGGAACGGAGATGGGAGTTTATGGAAAAGCGGCGGGAATCTATTGAAACAGCAACCCAGTTCCTCAAACACTGGGATCGAGGGGAAGCATTTGGGCTTGAGCATGCAAGAGAAAGATTCAGGGAAATGAAAATTTGGTGAGCAGAACCTTCAAACTAATGGATGTTTGGATGGAGTGATGAAAAGCCCTTCTGGCAAACCATTGGACTGGCAGGAGATGGCTGCAAGGGTTGCAAGGTTGAGGATGGCTAGCAAACGGTCAAGGGACAGAAAACGAAGAAAGTTAGGAAGAAAACGTTTGCAATGGTTCTCAGATCTCAGATAAAGAGAAGACCAACTTGAACCCCAATTTCTTGACCGATAACAGGTCCTTTGTTTGGGTTTGTGTGGTCTTAGGCTTGTTTTTTGGTGTTGGTTGGGGAGTTGTGTCTGTAATGTTATGATTCTATTGTTTGTAACTCTTGAAGTAGAGAGTTCTATTGATAGTTGATGAGTAGGTTTTTAAAAATAAAGTTTAGTGAGGTTGGTGAAGGTTTTTCAATCATTTTTTCAAGATTTTTAGTTATGTAAGTTTATTTTAATTTTCAATAAAATCATCCTTATTACCGATCCAAAAAAAAATCATATATATAAATAATTATACTATTCTTATTTATATTCATATTATTTACTTTTGCCCTAGTTAAAAAAATAAAGTAAAAAGATAATCGAAAGAAATCTTAATGATACTAAATCTAGTTTAAAAATAACCCTGTTGAGAATATGGAATATATTCTCTTTACCTTATTTAAGGGATTACTTCTCTTAAAACTTCCACGGTGATTTTTTTCTTTTATTTTCTTTAAAAGATAGTGGAAATTTATAATTCATTCCTTTATTTAAGGAATCCTTAAACATAGGAGTACGGGAGTCTCCTAAAACGTAGGGTTAGGGACTATGAGTAAAGATAGGGAAAATTATCCTCTTGCTTTTCGTTTTCAATAATATTACTATCCTTGATTTTATTCTTATTATTAAACAATGTAATATTTACTAAGTCAATTATTATTTTTGCTACAATTTCTCCTTAATTAAAATCAATTCTGACGGTAACTAATTACATGATAGTATCATAACTAACATATTTATAAGAACTATTAGTTTAAAAATATCCTAATCATTGTTAAATTAAAGATTTAAAATACCTGTCTTTTACGGAAGTTACAGTAAAGCCATATCTTATAAGAGAACGCATTCCGGTTATATGTATTTTGAATATCTTAATATCGACAGCATTAGATCACCCATACATGATAATAAGAGCATTATTACTAACTTGATGCTTATTACTTTAATACTTACTGTGTTATGAATATTAAAAGTACTATCCTTCACACTGTCAATTATTAACATCAACGTAAACTAGGTAGTGGGAGGAGTGAAAAGTTTGCAGAGATGGGAAATAAAGTGACTCCTATAATACAGGCTTTTGCCGTATCACAGTGAAAGACGACACATGCACGGAGACAATGTGATGCCAGCAAATCTTACTGCATTCATGTATTTAGATTTTCCCCGGCAGATCTATGATGTAATCCAAGATATTAGCAAGTTTAGGAGAAATGGCAGATGGGAATATTTATGAGGGGCACAACGGATGAGGAGGAAATAATTAATGGCACTCTGATTTTTCTTCTTGAGGATTGAAGCAATCAATAGATGGAGATGAAGTGGAGGAGTTCTTCAGTTCAAAAGTACACAGAGGGCACATGCCCGGCCACACATTTTTCCACCCATCACCCACTACAAATCTTATCATGTAATTAATATTATTGCAAAAACTATAAGTAATTTTTTAGAATTACTTATGTTTGTTGCCATGCAAAGTTGTGAGAGGATTACGCTCTACCTCTGGACAAAGACGTAAACTTGACCTAAACTGATAAGACTCTTAGGTGGGCTACACTCACCCATCCATGTACTGCATTATTTCTCGACTTAAATGTGGTGACCTAACTTAGAACACCCGCGCGTATTGCAGGCAATTTTTATTTATTTATAATTGTACTCAAGAAATGACGGAGGCTTGTCCAGACGTAGAAGATACTTTTGATTTAACATGATAAGGCTGCCCCAAATTGTGTACTTTCTGGAGGTCGAGGTAAATGCGTTTGGATGATTATGTATTTAATTGCTCAGGATTTACGTGATGGTATGATTAGGAATATCTAATCAGCATTAAGAATGATCAACTAGATATTGGAGTATTCGCTCTTCCTTGGAATCACTCGGCAACCTGATCCATTTGGACATTTGTTTGTTATACATTTTGCTGCTTACACATGCATTGACTTCGAATCTAGGGAGTCTATATTTATTGTTTGTGGCTAAATATGCGGTTCTAGTTGCGAACAATTTCTCCCCATACACTACTTTTCCCAATCCTCTTAGCGTCGTGCGCAGTGTAGGTAGCAGAACACTTTTCATTTATTTTCAATCTTCATTAGGTAATGAAGAGTTTGTCAGACTCGAGTGAGTATCCCTCATCGCCAGTGGTCCATTCTACTTGCCCAGAGAAAGAACTGGCACCTGAGGCTAAAGAAGAAGAGTAACGTTATTCTTTATATCCGACAACCTTACGACCAAGTTTCATTTCCTCTGTTTGATTGAGCTGGATTCACCCTGCTAAGCTGTAGGTTTCTTTTCCTTTTTACTGGAAAAGGACATGCAATTCTTCTCCATACGCAACGATTCAGAGAATTGACTGCTACTCTGAACAATGTTGAGAGAATTATAGATTGTGACGGTTATCCTTATTTGGATTCAAGACACTCAGATTTTTTTTTTTTTTGTAATACCCATGGATGCATTTTTTTTTCCTTTTCTGGATCTGAGTTGCAATGTGATAGCATACTAGTTTCCTCTTTTTTCATGTTTGAAATGCATTTAAATGTGTTTGAAAGCAGGTTTAAAGAAATATTAAAATACCATCAAAGAATCCTGTGGGGGGTGGGGGAGTTACATGGCGGCGACAGCCTGTGGGATGCCATGCTTCCTTACAGGAGTTGCAGCTCCCACAGGGGCCGCATTCCATAAGGGAGGGGAGGCGACGCCTTCCCCATCCCTTCCATTAGTTAATATTATTGTTATTTTTTTTTTATGTCTCTTTTTTTTTTCACTAGTCAAATTTACAATCCAGTGATATCAGGGGAATAGTAAAATCTGAGATGAATTCGGTTCAGGAAATATGAAAATATATAAAAAATACATTTAATTCTTTATCTCATACCTAATATATTATATTTAACATATTCTATGGATAACATGATTCATAGGTTAAAAAGAAAGGGTATTTTATTCGCGTGACCTAAATACATTGCATAAAAGAGTTTATAAAATTGCATGGATTTAATTTACTTATAATCTAGTTTATCTCTGAAATTCAAAGTATACATTCCTTATTGTGCAAGCACACAAAAAACTTCCTCTATTACAACACACGAGAGAACATAGAAAAGATTAGTATAAACATTACTTCCCTTCTAAAGAAAATATTTCTTTATCCCATGAATTTGTAGATTGTAAACTTCATAGAATATCTTCTTCTTTCATGGACACAAGATACATTTCCAATTACTTAATCTTTCAACATTGCAAATGAAACATAGAAATGAAACATTCATGCCCAGAACTAAGATTCCTCTTTCCATTCTTCAATTTTCAGCAAGATACATATTCTACAATAGTACCACATTATTTAGTAACACGGTAGTAACACACAAAATAGCAAGGCTTGCTCTCCACCCTATCGTAATGGCGTCATGGAGTCTCATGGGCTCTAGCCATACCCCTAAGCAAGGAATTAATTTAGCTCCACGATGATACATGGAGTCATTTCTCATTTTTACAAGGGTTAAAACTATCATAGCATAATTTTCATGCATTTAGGTTCTCTACATTCCTCTTTTCCACCATGATCCATACACTATGTCATCTTCCTACAAACAATAAGCAAGGGAAAATGGAGAAGGAATGACTTATCTTTTTTGTCTGAATGAAGGAACTGGAATCTTACATCCATCTTTCATCTCCGGACAATGCCATCTTCATCACAATCTTTTAAAGAGATGGACTCCTCTCCTTTTCTCATTCTTTCTACCATCTTCTCACAAGTTCTCTAAGAGGAGAAGTGGGTAGCACCCCACTCATTCTTCTTTTCCAAACTATGTAGGAGTTTCAACTTGCAACTCTTGTATGGGGAGGTGTGGAGTGTACTTTCTTCCATCAATGAGGGTCTTACCCTCATTAAAGAGGAAGACATGCACTTGGACAACCTCTAGATCCTTCCACCCCATCCTCCCTTCAAAATTCGCCACTCTTCAATATGAGGACTTTTCAAGGGTCAAATCATGTCCCATGGGCACTATTGCATGTCAACTTGACCCCTACCACTATGGTATAGACCCTAGAGGTTATATTTATGTATCCAAACCAAGGAAATTGACCAACAATCCACTTTAAAGACCCATTTAAGAACCTATCCGAATTTCAACTTGGATCATCGTTTCTAAACCTTAACCCCCAACTTAAATCTTGCATGACACACAATTAAATACCCTTACAACCATAAATAAATTAGTCTTTTAATATCAACCCTCAAAACATTAGCTAAACATATTAACTCTATTTCTTCCTAAGCCCCCCAAAAGGGTCAAATCTATATCCTCTTAAGGAAGTTTTCTAGTTTTCTCCTAATGCGTTTCCCTTCTCGTACTTACACCATTGCTTTCTTGCACATTGCCAACACTATCATAAGTAGCAATTACATATCATATAAATTTGCTAGCTGAATATCCTAAGATTTAGTTGTACAACAATTCCATTTAAAATTTCAATTCATATTCCACAATTTACAAGTGCATAACAATTTCTTGGTAGTGACAATAGAACATAATGTCAAAATTCAAAATTACAAGTATTTTGCCAAAATATCTCCTTATTTATCACCCATAATATATCTAATCATCAATTTAAGAAAATCATATAATAAATTAGGTTTGGTATTAATCACATGTGAAGCGGGGTCTTACAATCTTCATATCATTTTATGCATGCTTTCTTACTTTTATTTAGTGTGTATTATCATTTTATCTTATATTTTCATCAATAATTGCAACATACCTTCCACAATGACATCATGGTCTTTCATATCATAGTTCCATCAACATATGTTTGCTTGTGACCTTTAGTCCTTTATGCATTTGACACATCATCATCATAGTCTTTATATCATGATAAATAACGTTAGGTGCTATATCTAACATCAAGTTTCTCACACTGATTCAACATGACTATCCTTGCCTCCTTCATTTGTATTAAATCCCCTCTTCTCATCCTTCATTTCCATCCATTTGAAAGCCTACTTGTGTCGTTCATACTCACCTATCCTCTTGAGGGGGCATCATTCTATCCTTTTTATAAGTCATCATTTTTTCATCCCATTCCACATTTGTATTTTTGTTCCTCTTTGAAATGAAATTGTGTATTTCAATCTTACCATCTTCTCAAAGAGGGGGAAAATGTAGAAACATAGAAATCACTCAGGTCTTTATCATTTCCTAAATTTTATTAATTCATTATCAAGTACTGATTCTATTCTATATCCTAATTATATTCTAATTTTCCCTATGTTCTAATCAACTTTTTCCTAGGTCCTAATCCACTTTCTTAAGTCGTAATTTTTATTTGATGTCCCCTTCCACATAAATTTAATTGATAAATTAAAATCTCCCACATAACCACCCAAAAATGAATAAAAGAATTCAAATATTTGTTTTATTCCTCACCATCATCTCATAACTCTCTCAAAAATTATTTTCAAATTAATTAATCTCCTTCGTCCATCTCTCAACTACCCAACTAACTTGATCTTAGCCATCCATATCTCATAAGATATCTACCATTGATCACCCTCCTTAGAAACATATAATACACCACCCATGGACCATTTTGAAATCTCAATTTCATGTATCATTATGTTGTCTTTTTATATAATCAATCATCCTCACTGTAATGTCATATTTTTGGTTTGAGAAACCACATTCATCATTTTGAGAAAATCCACTCTCATGGTGCAACAAAGGTCGATTGGGTAAAATACAATATTTTTGTTCATTATTTGTTGATTTTTATACTTAAATGGAGGTTAAATTAAATGTTGAATAGGATTTTAATGTTCATTATTCAAATCCTATTTTGTTCACATTTTTATGTACACAATTTTATCTTACCCTTAGGTGTGTATTGTCTCTCTCTTTTCTCAATAAGATAACTTAGCTCCCTCAGCTAAGTTAGTGGGATTATTCATATTTACATTATGCATGATTATTTATTTTATCCCCAATTTAAATTTGATAATCTTAGAATCTTCACCTTTTATATAATCCACACACCTTAAAAAGTTCTTTTTTTTACTCATACTAAGCCATTACATTACATAATTTCCTTGTAAGTAAAAATTAACCCTCTTCTTTTTCTAAACACTATAATGATATATATTTTTCTCTAAATTTATGTTTAAACAATCCTCAAGTAAGATTTTCTACTTTACAGGTCTTAATGCCACTAAGATTCACTCACCAAAAATTCATATCTCCATCAAGATTAAATATCCCAAGTCAGTCCTTTTTTATAAAGGTTGAAAATTGAAATACTTCTTCAAATTAATTAACTAGGATTTAGCTACATTGCATAGTTCTTGACCATTAAATTTGGTCTTGGGTATTTTCTTCAAGTCGTTAAAATATAATTAAGAAATTTTCCTCCTAAGTTTGTCATTGACTTTGGTTTATGATCCCTCAAATTTAAGTTGTTTTGAAGGAGGATGATTCATTATGTTTTAACAATCGATTAAATTAAACAACCTTACTTCTTTATAGTTTATTCTATTTTGAATAACATTCAAAGAATTTACTAATCCTTAAATAAACTCATCTTTAGGAGTTGTTTAAAATGCAACAAGGTAGGTAGAGGAAGAGGTGATGGTGGATTATTTCTCTTATGCCTCCTATTTCACCTTGGGGAATTTTTTCTTGAAAGGTTTTTTCTATATTAATTTTTCATCATTGTTCCTTTACAAGTAAGAGAAACGAATTTTATTTAATATCAAACCATAGAGGTCTTAAATTATAATTAGCCTAAGATTTGATGCTAATGTCTTATGTACCAAGAATAAGGTTATTTTTAAATTTTAAATCACTATACTACAACTATCCAAATAGGGGTAATTAACTTCAAGGTGAAGAAAAACTATAGTTATTCATGCATCAAATGTATTATTCTAATGATCAATCATTCATTTCACGATTTAAGTGAGATTATATACTAAGTGTACTAGACAAATTAAGTAGGATTAAGTGAAATCTAACCTTTAGATATAATTTTTGTATGCTAAAAAATTATTATAATTTATATTAAAATATAATACACAAATGACATAAAAGATAGGTGGAGTACAATTAGACCCTAGAAATAGAGGAATTTCCACATGTTAGAGGGGTACAGCCATGATATTGAGTACGTGGAGATATCTAAGGACTATGGTGCTCTCATATAGAACTATGAATGTGAGCCTATTGACACCCACATGGTTAAGAGGCATACCTACATGTTAGAGATACATCCTTCCTAGTAGGGGAATAGGGAACACAAGAAACCATACATGATGTGTTATCGTAGTGATCAATTAATGTCTATAGATGAGAATCCTACAAGGCCACCTTATTAGCTTGAATGTAAATTTGTAAAATAACATTGCAATAAATACTAGCTTTAGCATATATGGAAAAAATTTCAATAGATAAACTAAAAAATAAAATAAAATTTCTACTTTCCAAATTGAGAATAGTATCTTCATTCTAAAACTATGCCATATCTTTGTATATTTAAGAGAAATTTGAGGAAAATCACCCAAAAGTATCATATGCCATGAAAAGGGTAGAATATTTTAAAAAAATCATGAATCCAACATCATTTAGTCTAGGCCCAACTAAAAGATACGCTTAATAATTTGTAAATATCCATAGAAAGAACGATTTGGCACTAGGACACCTAAGTGGGCTTTTTGAGATCCTATTGGGATACAGTAATAGAGATAACACTAGGTGAATCAAGAATTTTTGGGTTTACCTAGAGTAGACCCATTTTTTTGAAACCTATGCCTCTAATAAGAGGTAGAATATTGAATATTCCACCTCACATTAATCTTGGTAACCATAGGCAAGTGAAGAGAAAGCCAATAAAGCCCTTTATATGGTTAAAAGTCCTAAAAAGAGTTTTTGGAAACCATTCTTTCCTTTCAACCATGATTTTATATAGTGGATTCCCATGTATCATGAAAGATTTAAGAGGAAACTGAATCCAAAATAATTTGATAAGACTCCATATCTCAATTACCATGCTTAAATTTATATTTAATATTTGGCCAAGAAAGGCAATCCCTAGTATTTCTAAAGAAACGATCATCAATACTGCAAACCTAACATTTGTAGAGCATTAAGGCATAAACCTAGGGAGCTTTAGAAAGGGTTTTATCTTATAAAATAATCATAGAAGACCACCATTAGGAATGATGGTTGATGAATACCCTAATTTTAAAGCTACTCCCATTCCAAATGAGCCATAACCTGATAACTTTGTTGGCATGTTGGTTGCTCTTGGAAATAATTTTTCCTTTAGTGATAATATATTTCCACAATCCATGAAGAATATTTCTCTTTGAGCTCTTTATTACATCTTGGTGATGGATCATGGAGTGTGATCCAAAACGTTGATGCAAAAACTACTTAAACAATCAAAGCGGAAACCAATGATGTTAGGAAAGAGAAGGTGTCTAAACCTTTGATTTTCCATAGATTTGATTTTTTTTCTAAATATTAAATGTTGCCGATTTTCTCACTGTCTTTGTGATTTGCAACTTGCAATTTCTATTCAGATGACCAATCAAGTTGTAAAGTTGTTTTTTACAGGTGGAGATGTGCATAATTTTTTTTTCTATTTTTGTGTTGAGTTTACATGGAATGTGAGTTTTCAAAGAGCAGTTATTTTGGCAAGTGCAGATTTTGCAGATTGGCATGTGGTGATAATTGGAAACTTGTCATTGTGTGTCTGTAGTGTTTTTGGTGCTTTCCATATTGCACGTTCAGCCTTTGACAGTTATTTTAGAAATTTTTATTGTATGCATTGTAAGCTCTTATATATTGAGCAGTTGTGTATTTTGGAGTTGTATGAAGTTGTGTTGAGATATCGTTATGCTACTAGATTTACTCCAGAATTGTAACACAGATAAACTCATGTAGAAGCTTGCACTGTAAGTGTATTGTAATTGTTGTTTATAGATAACACATTATTCAAGATTTTGGAGTGTGGGGTTTTTCTCCCGAAAGGGGTTTCCCCACGTATATTTGGTGTTATGTGTTTTTATTGTATCTTAGTTGTTGTTTATCTTTACTTGTTATGTGCATCTTCTTTATTGTAACTAAATAAGGGTTTTAAACTATAAAATTTGTACACTCTCTCATCTGATAGATTAGTATTGGAAACTTTTATGTGTATTTGGCTTCCTTTCAGTTGGTATCAGAGTCTGATCACCTTTGTTTCCTATTGTGGGTTAAAGGGTTTTTGGTACTAATCTTGTTTGTGTGGGATCTTGTTATAGAAATTTTGTGTTGATACTGTTGCAAGAAGGAGATGGAAAGCACATCTAGTAGAATTGAGATAGAGAAGTTTAACAAATGAAACTTTGAGTTGTGGAAGCTCAAGATGGAAGACATGCTTGTAGACTGTGACTTGTGGATAGTTGTTCCTAGAACTATGCCAACAAGCATGAAATAAGAAGATTGGGATTTGATGGATCAGAGGGCTAAGGGTCTGATAAGACTCTATTTAGTTGATTCAATACTCCTAAACATTCACGAAGAGAAGATTGTTGTACTTCTTTGGAAGAAACTTGCTCAGATTTATCAGGCTAAATCCTTGGTAAATAATTTGTTCCTACAAAAGAAGATGTTTCTCTACGGATGGAGGAAGGGGAATCTATTGCAAATCACTTGAATGCATTCAACATGCTTATTTCCTAGTTGAACTATGCTGGTGTGAAAATGGAGGAGGAGGATCATTTCATGACTTTGATGTGTTTGTTGTTGAGTTCTTGGGACCACCTTGTCATGGCCATTGGAAGTACCACTACCATCTTTAATATGGATGAAGTGGTTGCATCATTGTTATCTGAAGAGATGCAAAGAAAATATTCTGAAACAAATAAGGAGGCTCTGGTGGTTCGAGGAAGAACAAAAGAAAAAGGAAAAAAGAAGAACACAAAGCAAGAAAAGTGAGAATCTAAATCCCGTGGGAGATCTATGTCTCCTAGTAATACAAAGGAAAAATTTTAGAATTGTGGAAAACTTGGTCATTTCCACAAAGATTGTAAGGAGGAGAAAAAGAAGACATTCTCCGATTTTGAATCTGATAAATCCTCTTAGGATGATATAGATGCTTTTGTCACTTCCTTGGCAATGCATGCATCACAAGATGTGTGGCTAATAGACTCTAGTGCTTCTTTCCACATGACTTCACATCAAGATTGGTTTTCTAAGTATGAAATTTATGATGGTGGGAAGGTGTACCTGGGTGATGACTCTGACCTGAATATTGTTGGTCGTGGAAGAGTCAAGATAAGATTCCTATATGGTAAAGTGAAGGGGATCAATGGTGTCCTGCATATCCTTGGTTTGTCACAAAACTTTCTTTTTGTAAGCAAGTTGAATGATGTGGGTGTGAAAGTTGTTTTCTTAAATGGAAGATGCAAGATGACAAGAGGAGCTATGGTGCTTGCTAAGGGTGTTCGGATAGACACTTTGTTTCAGTTGGTTGCATGCATAGTTCAGTGCAATAGTTCTTTTGTGGAAATGAAGAAAATAACTTCTAAGTCACTATCCTCACCATTGGAACTAGCAGCAAAGAAGAAAGTTGCATCTACTTCTGATTGTCGTGCTTTTTGGGTACCTAAGGGTGCTCATGCTTTGGAGATGAAGTGTCTTGCTGAGAAGACAATTCTTTGGCACCAAAGACTTGGTCACATTAGTGAAAAGGGTTTAAGAACCCTAAAAATTAAATTCCTTGTTGAGGGGCTTGATGATTGTAATCTTGAGTTCGATTTTTGTGAACATTGTATTTATGAAAAGTAAAATCATGTTCAATTTTATCACAATTCTCACAAATCTTCTAGGTTTTTGGACTACATGCATTCTAATTTTTTTTGGTCTTGTAAATGTTCCTTCCTTATCAAATTCTATATATTTTGTATCTTTCATAGATTATTACAGTAGAAGGAAATTTATTTATTTTCTCAGAAGTAAATCTAAAGTCTTCAGTCGATCTAAGGAGTTTAAGGCCTTGGTAGAAAATTAGACTAGTAGGAAGATACAGTGTTTGAGGACTAACAACGGTGGTGAGTTTTGTTTCATAGAATTCGATAAGCTCTGTAAAGAATAGGAGATTGAAAGGCATAAGAAAAATCCATATACCCCATAGTAGAATGGAGTTGTAGAGAGGATGAATAGGATATTGATGTAGAGGGCTAGGAGTATGCTAAGTGCAAATGGCCTTGAACAAAAATTTCGGGCTGAAGTTGTTGCCACTGCATGTTGTCTGGTAAATAGATCTCCTACATCAGCTCTTGTTGATAAGACACCTATGGAGGTGTGGTTGGGAAAGAATCCCTCATTGAGACATATTCGTGTGTTTGGTTGTGAGGAATATGCTCATGTGTCAAGGGAGAAAAGGTTGAAGTTGGAAAACAAGGCTATCAAGTGTATCTTGATCAGATGTGGTATTGGTGTGAAAGGGTACAAGCTTTTGGATCTAGTGGCCGAAAAGGTTCTCTATAGTCGAAGTGTTATCTTTAGAGAGATAAAATATTCTTCCACCATTTTGTAGCCTACAAAAGAAAAAAAGAAAGAAGATGTGGTTCAACTTCCTCTTGACTCTAAGAAGGTTGAACTTGAAGCCCAAAATAGACCTAACAATGAGGAGAGTTTGAGAAGCTCTAAAATTTTTAAAGAAGAATAAGAACCTCAACCTCAACAAGTAAGGAGGTCTATGATCTAGATAAGAGGCAACCTAATAGGTTTGGATATTCACCTGAAAGGTTTAGTTATTCATTGTTGGATTCTAGTTTTATTTTTGCTTTGATGACTAACACTGATGAGACTAGGGTTGTTAGAGAGGCTATGGGTATGAGTGATGCAGATTCATGGATGAAAGCCATGGATGAATAAATGGTTGTGTTGAAGAAAAATGATACATGTGTTGGAAAAACAAGGATAGACAACCAAGAGGGGGGGTGAATCAGTTGTTACATAAATTGAACTTATTCAACCTTAATCAACCTTTAATCTCATATATAATAAGTAATTATGCAAGCATAAATTAACAACACATCAGAAAAAAATGAACACCAATATTTTATACGTGGAAACCCTATTAGGGGAAAAACCACGGTGGATGTTAGTCCACAAGATTATAACCTGTTAGAAATATAATGAAAAATGAATAGGGAATGCACATGCCTTCGGGCACACTACCTAGAGCTCACTGCTCAAAGGGAAGGCTCACTGCCTTACATAAGATAGTTAGATTAAATCCATCTGATGAGGTCTAACTGAGAAATTAGCTTCTTCAAAAGCTTGATGATAGTTCTGGTTAGGCACATAAACACTTCTTCACACTTCGCTCAAACTTATTCACACTCTGCTCTGCATTCAGATGATCTAATATTTATTCGCATATATCTTGCATATTAATCGAGCATACACCACACACAAACACTTCAAAATGAAGAAACAATCGCTCTTATATATCCACTACATGAATTTACATTAACAACTCTTTCGGCCACAAATAAAGAATAAATTACAACTGTCGGCCCAATTCATAAAAAAATCTCAATGCGCACCAACCTAAGTTGGTCACAACATAGTGAGGACCTAAATCAACATCCTCGAACATGCCAAACAATACAAGATTAATCCATAAGGATCCCCGACACGCTACCACCATCATGTCGACCAAGAACATGAAAAATCAAACACACAAAGGAAAAAATATTTGATCACGAACACACCAATCAACGTGAACGTACCACACTGATAGAGCACAATCTAGAAACATCACTGAACATCTCAGGAATGTACGTAACAACTCAATTCATCAGAATTGCAATCACATCTTCTAGAAACACCTGCTATAGTAATTGAATAACTATAGGAACACAAAACTTCATAACTTTATCAATTCTTTATGCACACCTCTGAAACTTTCAAAAAACATACTAAATAGGCTCAGAAACAAACCCTTTAATGTGTGCCTTCTGATCATCAACGTACAAAAATTTCCATCACTCTGACCTTCTCAGCTTCATAGACTACCTGCAATATATTTATTACAATTTTCTCAATATTCTCGACATATACAACCTTCAATCCATTAATGTTAATAGTGTTGAAATCAATGAGAACCACATATCAACAACATAACCTCGGTATCCAACAATCTCCCCCTTTGGAATTGATGGCAACACATGGTTTGAAAAATACCATCAACACAACTAACTCTTCTCACAGTACTCTTCTCCTCTTTAGTTCTACACTTCTCCCCCTTACACTTTTGCCCCCTTACAGTACACGGATTTTCACATTACACTTCTCCCCCTTTGACATCAATGGCAAAGGTACACAAGCTCTGAACCACATATCATCTGAATCATCTGACTACTCCCTCTGAGTAGCAGTCACCACAACATCAATCTGAAACAAAATCTCACTGTAAGTGCATGGATTGATGCAAAGACTTGCATCTTATTTCAAATTAGGAGGGGAAAACACCCCTAAATTGCCTCTAAGATACTCAAAAGTATCCTTAGGCACCGGTTTAGTAAATATATCTGCAATTTATTCCTTAGTGGGCACATATTCCAATCTGACCTCTTTATCACTCACCTTGTCTCTCAAGAAGTGATACTTGATAGATATATGTTTTTTCTTTGAGTGTAGCACCATATTCTTATAAATATTTATGGCACTTGAATTGTCACAAAATATAGCAATAGGCTCAACATACTCAACTCCGATATCTCTTAGCATCTGCTTCATCCACAACACTTGAGTATAATTGTTTGCAGCAACAATATATTCTACCTCAGTAGTAGATAAGGAAATGGAGTTTTTCTTTTTACTTAGCCAAGACACCAGCTTCTTCCCCAAGAAGAATGCACCACCACTTGTACTTTTTTGTCATCCACATCTCTTGCCCAATCTGCATCTGTAAAGGCATTCAGAGTAAGATCATCTTCCTTAGGATACCAAAGACCAAAATCAACTATTCCTTTTAAGTATCTGAAAATTCTCTTTAGTGCAGTCAGATGTGATTCCTTTGGATCAGCTTGATATCTAGCAACCATGCACACAACATTCATAATGTGTGGTCTGGTCTAAGTCAAATAAAGCAATCCACCAATCATTGACATATATCTTGTTTGATTAGCCTTAGGAGAATCATCATTTTGTGTTAGCTTGCATCTGGTTACCATGGGTGTACCAACTGGCTTTGAGTCTTCCATGCCAAACTTTTTTAGTAACTCTCTTACATATTTGGACTGGGATATGAGAATTTCATCATTTAATTGAGATTTTTCCAATCCTAAAAATAATTTCAGTTCTCCTATCATTGGCATTTAAGATTCACTTTTCATTTCATCAGCAAACTTCATACATAAGTCATCATCACCTTCAAAAATGATGTCATCAACAAATAATTCAATTATTAATTCTTTATCCTGATCCAACTTGAAATATAGATTAATGTCAATCGTACCTTTATTGAATCCAAGTTTCAACAAGTATTTATCAAATCTAGCATACTGTTGTGCCTATAGCACACACACCCCATTTGGAACGGGGACCCTCTCTGTCCTTTTCTTGCTTGTCGGGTCCTTTTTGCTTTGCCTCATTTTGCATGCTCGTTTTTGCATCCTCAAGGGTCAACACATTCTCAAAAGTCATGTTTTAGGGTTGACCAAATTTTTCCCCTTGGAAAAATGCTAAATCTTAAGCCATCTCGGGTTTTCCCTGTCATTCGGCCTTCCTGACGTCTGTGGCACCTTTTCGACCCAGACCCCCGAGTTTCCCCTCTTGGGTTTTCCTTTGCGGGTTTCCTTGTTGGTTTTTCCGTTCTGTGTGGCTAGCACTTGGTGTCTTCTCTACCCCCGGACCCTAGCTCTCGGATTTTCGTCTTCGGAATTCTGTTTTTGTCTCGTCGTTCTGTGCGACTGCTGGTCGACGTCCTTTCGGACCTCGGACCCCAGGTTCATGTCCGTTGTTTGACTTAACATTTCATAGTTTTAAAATGGTCATGGTTCGATGTCTTTCCGGCCATCGGACTCGAGATCACCCGCCGTCGCCCGAGAAATTTGAAATCACCTACTTTACCTACTGTCGTACCGAGCATTTACTCAGACATTAATAGCGCTAGAGGTTATTTAAATGGATTCTGACCTGTCATTTTCACATGACAAAGAGGAATTTGAAGAGCTTCCCGACCCCAGCATTCTCCACCTCCACGCTCGAGCATGAGCTTTGTCGTTCTTCACGAATTCGACATCGAGCTTCTTTAGGGATTGGAGGTAGGTTCGTCGCCGACCCCATTTTCCTTCTTTTAAAAGAATTTAAACTGAAAACTAAGTGAAAAGTAAAATGAATCTGAAAACTGATATGATTGCGCCCTAGCCTAAAAAACCCATAAATTAAAAAATTGAAAATCGTGAGATTGGTGACGCAAAATCGAAACCAGAGTTGGAGCTCCTCGTCGCTGTTCTCCGGAGCAGGTGACCACATCCCTCGGGCCCAAACCTCTCCGCGGTCGCATAGGTTGAAACTTAGAAAAAATTGACAGTGACCAAACTCATCCCAAGTCCTAGCCTCCGGACTTCCCTTCTCGGGTTTCCGTTGTGCCTCTGTCGTTGCAAACGACCTTCCTCGAGCGTCCTTCTGAACCTCGGACCTCGGACGCCTGAAGTCAATCGTAACCTACAGGAAAATTGAAATGACAAAGTCATCCCCAGACCCTGGCCTTCAAACTTCCATCCTCGTGCTGCTGTCATTGCTTTGCCATTTCAAACAGCTGTCTCCGGGCGTCTTTCCAACTCCCGGACCCCGGTCGCCCTTTTGCCGTGTACAGTTGAAACTAGAAAAAATGAATCGTCCAAACTCCGTCCGGACCCCGACCCCCGAAATTCCGTCTTCGAAATTCCATGTCCCATTCGCCATCCCGAACGGCCAAACCCGTCCGCCTTTCCAAACGTCAAGCCCCAAACCTCCATCCACTGTTGGGTTTTCATCAACTGACAAATCTACCTCGGGTATAATATTTCAGACTTTTGTCCGCATTTCATCGTTTCGCACGGCTATCCCGTGACGGCTTTCCAACCCTGGCAACCTAGATTCTAGAACCCGATTCCCAAAATGTTATTTTCCCTACGCTATTCCAAATAGCCAACCCTAGACAACATTCCGGTAGCTAAAGTCCGAATGCAAGAATGAGGGCTAAAATGACCTCCAAATCAAAAACGGACTTCGACCCACTTCCTAAAATTGGGCCTTCTTTCACACCAATCCTTCATTGAAAAAATACAACATTAAGAAAGGTCATCGGGAATGCTTTGCCTCGTTTTCCCTTCCAAATGACATTCTGCCAGTGGAAGTCCGGCCCTTGGAGCACGGGTCACTTTTTTTTCTTTCTAATGATGTTTTTATCAAGTGTTAGACGTTTATCAAATATGAATATTGTGGATCTAACCTTGATTTGCAGGGATTTGTTCGAGGCCACTTTCTCATGATAATGTTGCTAACTCTCGTCTCTTTGTGTAGGATTTATGGAATCTGGTGCAAAGGCTTTTGGGATGGCCAAGGACAAAGGGAAAAGAACCACCAAAGCCTCCCAAGGCAAAGAAGACAAAGATCAGATGAGGTATCAATTTCATGGGGCACCTTTGCATTCAAAGATCATGACTAGCTGGCAAAACATCACAGACACCAATATCAGGCAAGTCGATATTGATGAGTTTACCCGAAGGGTCAGGGTGGACCCAAAGATAGACAATGCAAAGTTAATAAGAAGCAACAGACTTGCCAAAGTTGCAGGTTTCCCGCCTGCATTGTTGGCCCCTGAGCTAGTAATGGCATGCCATGAGGCATACCAGGTTGAAACAAGAACCATTGTGGATAGGGATGGCAACATCCTGGTTGATATGTCCCCTGTCGGGATAACCAACACATTCCATATCCCCACCTTCAAGAGTATGGAGACCCCAACCATTGAAGAATGTAAAGCATTATGGGATTAGGATCCTATAAGTTGCAAGAAGTTGATCAACCAATATTGGTTGAAGGACAGGCAGGCCAGCGCTGCTAAAGTTCCCCAAGATCTCTTTAGCAACGATTTATTTAAAGATTACCATGACTTGGTCACCCTACTAAGCAGGGTAATGGACCTTCCTACTACGACTTTCTTCTAAGAATGGATGCTGTAATTTGTTGAACAAATCCTCTGCGGGAGTGATGCTACATTCTATTGGGGCGAAATAATCAACAATTGCTTTCACGAGCAACTCGTTAGTGTGAGGAAGACCTCAAAGTTCTACATGACGTCTTAACTAGTCTACTCACTGGTCGATCGACGACATTATCATGGATTGTCTGTAATGCCCAATGAGGCACCTAGAAGAGAGCTCAAGGCCTACGACAGATACCCACAGCTGCAATACAGGAATTTCAAGCGAGACTACTATCGAGTGAATGATGCCTTTACTGCATATATCATTCGGTCTCTGGGAGGTGATTTTGAGAAAAGAGTCTCTCACAGTGTTAAGGCCCTTCTTAAGCACTATGCCTTCCTGTTTATACAATTCCTGAAATTCACCTACATTAGTGCCCAAGGATTCATAGAGAGGCCGAATAAGCTGCCCCGGTACCCTAATGACCAGATTATACTATTGGAGCTAACATTGCAGCTCTGACATATACACCATATCCTCAGCAGTAAATATCTGGCAGGCACCCCATATCCCCTTGGACTTGGCCAGGGGTTGTATCAAATTCATACTTCCTATGCGCAGGCAATTCAGAGAAAGAGTTGGCCGAGTACCACTTCAGCCAGCATACAACTAGACCACGGATGGACCCATACGGTCACATTAGAAAAGCACTTGGACCAGAGTGCGCCCACCTCCACCACGTTGAGGATTTCTGGGCTAATTACAAAGATGACTTTGAAGTGCGGATATGACATTATATGCGTATGACCACCTACTTCGTGAAAAGAGTAAACTTGTGTCCAATTCTAGATCAGCTAGAAGAAGATGAGAGCATAGTAATCAACCCAAGGTATAGTGCCATCACAAATTTTCCACTACCTTTAATTGGTTGGGATGAGTAAGAGGTTGATGACCTCGACATTCTCACCAAGCCTGTTGAGGCTCGTACAAAGGCATAGTTCAGCAGGCAAGTCGCTCGATTAAAGTAGTAAGGAGTCCCCTTGACATTCAAGGGACTTGAGAATGAACCAAGTGGTTTTGATGGTGGGGCGAAAAATACTACAACTCAAGAAACATCTAAGTCTCCACCATCTGTCAGGTCAAGAAAGAGGAAGTAGGTTGACGAGCAACAACCTAATTCGAAGGTGTACGCCAGAAAGGCCTCGGAGGGCGAGCCTCCTAAGAAACATAAAAGAACAGTTAGCGTCACAGAAATGCCTATGATACCTGAGGATCCACTCCACGAGGGTTAGGAAATTGAGGCTGATCCACCAAGGTCCCCAACCACTTCATCAGCTATTGCAACAGTTGTTGCCATTGTCACCGTTCCGCCCACTTCACTTGCAATGGTTTCTACCTCTCCGCTTGCGATGGACATCTCTGTCCACCTTGCCTCCACTTCTTTGATCGTGCAGGTCGTATTAGTGGATTCATCCTCTGCCACAACCTCGCCAATCTCATCATCCTCCATGTCTCCTTCCCTTTGACCTGCTTCATCTGCTATTGCAATGCTTGCCCTCACTCTCCTTGAATCCTTTGTTAAATACATGCAAAACGTGCCATCCGAACTTTCAGGAATGCTTGCAAATCCCGTGGTGCAAGCTGCAATAGCCTACGCAATGGTTAACGCCCCAGGTCTCACTCCTCCTACAGAACCACCAAGGATGGAGACCACAATGCAAATCTGAGATGAGCTTGAGCGACGAGAACATGAGGCAGCCGTGAGACTGAAAGATGAGGAATCTGTATATCATGAGCATCCTTTCTTTGAGCATCGGGTGATTGATGAGGTGGCGTATGAGTCTTCCAATGAGGGCAGCGAGGATCAGGGAACAAACATACTCCAAGAGATAGTTGATCCAGAGCTCGATGCTAAATGGAACAAGAAACTCAAGGAGATTGAGGACAAAGAAGCTGAAGGATAGCTTACAATTGAAGAAAAAGTTGTTGCTCCAGGGACTAAAGGCAATAGGTCTCCTGCGGAAAGACATAATCAGACCCCGAAGCATGAGGAAGAAGCATCCTTCCACAAGGATGAACAAGAAGATAGACCCGAGGAAAGTGAGCACGACCAGGAAGAAGAGGAAAAGGGTGTCGAAAGGGAAGACCACCCTAAAGAGAAGTTGCTCACCAAGTCTCCTACCAAGCGCATAACTCTCATGCAAGATTCTGATGAAGAGAAGGAGGATGCAAGGGCTAAGTAGGAGACCCTTAATGTCAAAGCCATTGCGCTTAGGGTGGAGGACAACAAAGGTCAATAGGAATCACCCAAGGCAGGGCCTCAGATGCCCGACTGGCTATAAAAGCAGCTTGAAAAGAGAACTCCCGCCCTAAAAGATCCGAAGGCAAGGCTGGAGGCAATACTGGCTAGAGCCCAAATTATGACCAAGAGGGACAAGAAGCAGAGAATTAGGTCTAAGGTAACGATGGATGCTTTTAGATCCAGGGTAGTGCAAATAGCTACGCTAGTGGTTGGAGAATAGGGAATAAGCTACAATGTCTCCACCATCAACTTGGGAGTGGCTACACAAGAGAAGAAGGTTGACCACCTCCAAGAATTAGTCGCCACAATGGTGCACCTTATCCAGCAAGACAAGGTTTCAAAAGAAGAGCTTAAGGCACAGGTTGTTGATTTATCAGCGTACATTTAGCAATGGTCATCTCCGGATGAACAACCTACCACATCATCGGACCCACCGTAGTTGTTGTCCCAGGAACAGATCCACAAGCTGGAGAGAAGGAGAAATTTGGATAAGACCACAAAAAATTGGTTCTGACAGGTCTTAGACATCGGGAATACGGGCATCAACTTGGCTGTCCAAACAACAAATAAGTTCCTGGAAGTACAAAGATCCCTTGAAGGCACGAGGAAAATCTGTGCAGAGTTCCCAAAGAAGTACAGGGCTTCCTATCCGAAAATTGAGGCTATCCTCACACTGTCGAGCGAAGTTTAGGAAAAGGACCTTTCCTTCAAGGACAATGACCATTGGCTGATGGATGTTTGGAAGCGGGATTTTGATCACCAAAAGGGGAGGCTGGAACAAATTTTAGAAAGAATAATTTTGGATATCGAATGGGCCAAAGAGGCCAGAGGAGATTGTGCCAGATATCTCAAACTGATGATAGGGTACGAAATTGTTTTTGTTAAGATCAATCTAGAAAGCATAAAGCCTCACTTCTAGAGGAGGACGGAGAAAGAAATGTCAGCCGAGATTACCATGGACTTTATAAGCTTTTCTACTTGAGCTTTCACCCAGTCCGAGCTTTTCGGAAACAACACTACCAAGTATGACAAAGACAGGGAAAATCTCGATAACAACTTCAAGGAGTGGAGTTACCAGGTGTTAAGGTCTGATATCATTGAGGTCGACAAGCTTCGGCCGGTAATCTTGACATTCGTGGAGTATGCGGCTTTAAAGAAGTGGGAAGGTAACCCCGTTGTTGATGAAGAACTTCTGAAAGAGTAGCTACAGTAAAGAGCAATAAGCAAAAAGACAAAATTGCTACAGTGCTGCCACTAGAAGACAAAACAAGGAAAAGACAAAAAATGTTTTTAAAATGTAATATATTTGGGGGTAGGTGAAACCCTGCTGTAAAGTGAATCATGGCCACTCAATTTTCTTTTTGAAAACTATAAATAGGGGTCCCCTCCTCTCATTTTAGAGGGTTGAGTTGTTGTAAAGGAATGCTACATAAATTGCAATAGAAATAACGTGATTTATTGGTGTATTTTGGATTTCTTCACATGTTTCATGATTCTTCTCTCATAATTTAAGATTCTAGTTTAAGTTAATTTTCTATTCTAGTTTCCTTTTTAGCTGTCCTTGGTAGATTTAGTAATGTTGTCTTTGGTTGTAAAGATCCCTATTGTGTGTATTCTTTTCTTGTCCATAATTTTAGTCATTTGCTCCTGGTAGGTGACTTTGCAAAGTTAGTCTGGACTATAATTTCATAGCTGCTTTTTAAAATTTGTCTTTATTCACATCTATATGGTGAATAAATGATGAAATATCAATAGTCCTTAGAAGATAGCATAGATTTCATGACATTGTGAATATTTTGATTAAGTGAAATTCTATTTTAAGGAAACTGTCCACAACAGGAACCTCTATAATCACTGTTCATCGGTAGTTGCAGGTCCAGGAACCTTCTCTCTTCCTTGCCCTTTTTCCTTTTCTTAAGAAATAACCTATGCTAAGGTTCATTGCACATTGTAAAGTCAAATCCAACAAAAAGATGGAGTTTAAGACTGTTGTTTGAACTTGCAACAAAGTACAGTGATCTCCTATTCAAAGAACTTTGTTCACTGATCTGATTCTCCTACAGCTTTAACTCCCGTAAGGCCACCTTGTGATTCCAGCAAATCACATCATAAATCAACTGATATATTCCAAGCATCATCATGACTTGACATCCGAGAGACCTTGAGATAATGTTATGCAATTTGATTGTGGAAGATTGTCTTTCAAGAGAGGTAATGCACCTACGTGTTACCTGTGTTGTGAAGTGCATTAAAACACCATCAACAAAATTGGCGCTATAAGGAGGGCCTTTTGGAGATAAAGTTGGATCGAATTGGGTCATTTTTCCCTAAGAGATTTCATCGAGTCTTGAGATCTACACCGAATAAAGGAGAATTTCAAGAATTATAGCCCCCTATCCAAGCTAAAAGAGCTAAACGAAGGGAACCATCCATCTCCACTTCACTAGACCAGCTCACTTCTCTTTGACCTCTGTCATCTCCATTATCATTGGCAGTATCGCCTTCCACTCATCTAATCCAAACAGCCTTCCAGGCTGCCACTCCATCTGGGCTGAACGCTGCCTTTCAACTGAACACAGTATCAAACCCTGCTACTATCCCTTTACAATTTCTAGTCTGTATGGCACAGCCGCCTCCACCACCTCCTCCCATGGCGTGGCTAGGAAATAAACCGTCCCCTTTGGCCTTTAATTTCTATCATGATATGCCAAAGAATCTTGAAATATTTTGCATGAAATTCAACGCTAGAGACCCGCAGAGGACTGCGGAGGAACATGTAAGGATTTTCAAAATTGCTTTGAAGATTATGCAGATTATATATGAGGACGTGGCATGTAGACTCTTTCCCTACTCTCTCGGGGAGGAGGCATTCTACTGGTATGTCAACTTGCTCGTCGGGACGATCAATACTTGGACTCTTTTGAAGGAGGCCTTCCTGCAAAAGTTCAAAACTTCAGTCAGCCTTGCAGACTCGTGCTAACACTTCATGTCAGTTCAAAGGGAGATTAATGAATCGATCAATTCATTTAGTGATCGCTTCCACAGAGCGTACACTCGGCTACAGGCCTCGTACATTTTCAATGACGCTGTTGTTTTACCTATTTATTATGTAGCATTGGATAACCTCACTTCAGCTCTAGTAAAAATAATGTGACCACTGCTTGCCAGGTTAGTCGATGCATACGCAGAGGCCATTATTTCTAGCACGGATTTGGGGTAGAACATTTTCGGTCCGCTGCCTTCTCTCAGGAAAATCGCACATCCGAGACAGATTCAAGGGCTTACTCAATCCTTGCAGCATTTGACACCCCTGCTGAATCCAGTACCACAACTACCTATGGTTCCACACCCTGGGCAGCCAATAAATCAGGCACCTCCGGTACCTCACTAGTTGCTGCCCCAACAACAACATCCACATCCTCAGTCATCCCAGGTGCCAGGGTACCTCCAAGCAGCTGAATTCCCACCCACTCATCAGAATCAACCGGTTGCACAACCCGTGTTCCTCCAGAATTCAATGTCGCAACCAAACAATGCCGAAAAGGACAGGATTGACAAGCTCACAAAGATGATCAAGAAGATGTCCACAGAAATGATGCACTTGAGGAATCAGAATAACCATCTGCAAGCATTACAAAAGAGCATCGAGGCTAACCTTAATCATGATAATTGAGATCATCGTGAAGGTTAGGATAGTCGGGATGTCAGCACGTCCTTTGGGCAAAATTATGACAAAAATCAAAACTCGGGTCAAAACTTTGACCGAAGGCCCTTCCAAAGGGAAAACCAGACGTGGAACACAAGACCCAACAATGGAGGTGTTCCCACACCCCTTGATCATCCTAGCAGTAATGAGAACCCTACAAACGAAGTTTACTTGGCTGAGGCGGCTTTATCTGGCTGGTGTCACATACACAAAACAAGCCGACACTCTGAGCTGGATTGTCCATAATTTTAAACTACTACAGACATCTTCCAAGTTGAAGTCCAGAATGTAGTGGACAATTCAGGGTGCAAAGACATTGTCTTGTTTGACCCGTATGACTCCTCGGTGCTGGTGGTGAACTAGGCTCCTTTCTCGAAGGCTGAGTGCAATGCACCAGAGTTGGAGGGTGCCAACTCGAACAACAACGATAAAGCGGAAGAGGTAAGTTCTGAAAGTCCTTTGGCTCAGCTTTTCAATTCAGTAGATAATGGTCCTAAACAGGATGAAGAAGAGCCTAGGGAAGACAAAGTCCAAATGTTTCACAAACGGACTACCCCTTATAACCTCAGGAATAGATAGGTCGGTGGTCATGCTGGAGGTCCTTTTACAACCGCCACTCCGTCAAATAATTTCAGCACCCCTCCTAATCCAAATGCAAGTAATAACCCGGGTTTTCCCCATACACCAACACGGTACCTTAGCAGGAACAAACAACAGAACAATGGCCAAAGCCAAGTCACTAGCTCCTCCCAAAATGTTTCCTATGCTCAAGAAGTTGAGCAGATGGGGGAGTATATTGCTGAGGAATTTAAGAAGGTGAAGCTGAGCGTGTCCGCCTTCGAGCTACTAAAGGTGTCTGCCATTAGGAATGTCTTTTTCAGAATGATAAATGAGACTCCACCACATGGGTCAACTCAAGAAGCTCCAACAAAGAGGGTCTCCTTCGACGATCAACAAAATGGGCCGATCGTTAGACAGATCTTCAACAGTAAGGCTGACCCACCTACAAGTCAACAAGCAAACAAGTAGCCCGAAAAAGTAACTAATCAGGCACCAACCCAAAGTAAGGGCAACAAGAAGGACAAAGGCCAAGTCACCCAAGTGGACATTTCCGAGGGATTGTTTTAGGGGAAATTTGAAACTCCTCCCTTTCTGACCACCATCCGTGTGTTCGGGAAGAACCTCCACAACTGCCTGCTAGATTTGGGAGCTTCGGCTAATGTCATGCCCTTGAGCATGTGCAAGGCACTCAAAATAATGCCAACTCCCTCCCGAATGAAGGTGATGCAGCTGGACAAAAATGAGATCAACATAGTGGGGGAAATTAACAGAATACCTATGCAGATTGTTGCTAATCCTCAGATCTAGTAGACCATAGATATTCAGGTGGCTGATATCCCAGATACGTATGGTATAGTCTTAGGAAGAGATTTCACAAGGGTGTTGAATGGATATGCTATGACTGACTACTTGCACATGTGGCTGCCATGGAAAGGAATACTGAATCAGATTCGGATCGATCGAGAGCCACGGATGAGATTCATGATCACCGAGTACAACAACACGAATGAGGTGTTGTATGTTGAAACAAATTTGGTGAATATTCCCCAGTATCATATCTAAATGAGCAAGAATGCTTTGAAGATGAGGGAACAAGTGAGGTCTTCCTCGTATTATGCAGCCTTGGGTTGCTGGATGGTTTCCAAAATTTCATGGAAAAATGCGTACAAGACCAGCTTAGTTTGGGAGCCCGAATGAACTTTCAGGAACTCTTGCTCCCTAATTGGTGTAGGGTACATAATGTTGCTCACTCAGAGTTTGACTGCTATTTGTGTCAAACAACAATTGAACACGTTAAAAGACAAACCACTTTGAAGGAGAAATCGGGGTCAGCACCACCCGAACAAACACGTTTGTCCCTGCACCTCCCCAAACGATTACTGAAATGAAGGCCCCACCGAAGGTGAGAGTCAGATATGTTGGTTCTGTGTTCAAGGATTCTCTTGGATTCTGGACGTTGCGCTTTGACGGGTCCAAATCCAAGCACGGGGCTGGGGCAGGTTTCGAATTGATCAATCCTAAAGGTAAGTCATACTTTTTTGCTCATAGAATTCATTTTTATTGCACTAATAACATAGCAAAGTATGAGGCCTTAGTCTTGGGCCTCTTAATGGCATTAAGAAAGGGTGTCAAAATGCTCCAAGTATTCGAAGATTCAGATTTGGTCATAAAGCAAGTCAGAAAGATCTATTCCTGTTATGATCGAAGACTCACTAACTATAGGCACCGCATATGGGATCTATTGGAAAGAATGGATGCATTCTATATCCAATTGATCTCGCATGCTCAGAATCATACTGGCAATGCCTTGGCACAGGCAGCAAGCACGCTACAACCACTGTCGCTATCTGGTCTCAAAAGATTCAGGGTGGAACTAACCATCGTTCCATCAGTGTCGGATAATGTAGCCAATTTCCAGGTGTTCAATGATGATAAATACATCCTGGATTTTATCACTAGTTCAGATGTGTTTGCTACACATATAATCAACGAGGTTGAACCTCAAGAGGCTGAATTGGATATAGAGGGGGTCATCAACTTGAAGACCAATACCATCCCTAGGGGAATGGTCCAATTAGAGCAAATCTTTGACCTAGATCAGATCAAAGATCAGGATCAGCAGGCTAAGAAGGATACCATCAGTGGCCAGTGTGACACTTACAACCTTAGAACGACTGGGAATGCTAAGAACGTGTTCCTTAGTAAAGTGTGTGCTCCTGAAGAAAGAAAGGGTATAATTAAGGCTCTATGGAAGTACGATGATGTCATCGCCTAGAGCTATGAGGATCTCAAAATGTATGATACATCAATTATCACCCACACCATTCCTCTTAGACCAGATGCGAAGCCATTTCGACAGCGACAACGCCCTGTCAATGCTCTGTTGGAACCAATAATATACAAAGAAGTACATAAGTTGTTGTCAACTAGGATCATTTTTCCAGTTAGACATTCCACATGGGTGGCGAATTTGGTTCCTGTTAGAAAGAAAAATGGGGAAATTAGATTGTGCGTCGACTTCCGTAATCTAAACCAAGCCTCAAAAAAGGATAACTATCCTGTACCTTTATAGATGAGGTGTTACAGATAGTAAATGGCTCCCAGATGATGTCCTTCCTAGATGGATATTCGGGGTACAATCAGGTCATGGTACGGTAGGAAGATCGACACAAAACGATATTCACCACCAAATGGGGAAGTTTCGCTTACAGACGAATGTCGTTCGGACTAATCAATGCTGGTGCCACTTTCCAGTGCGCCATGGTTATTGCGTTCAAGGACCTGATCGGCAAGTGCATAATCATCTACATGGATGATTTGATAGTATTCTCAAAGTAGTGGGTAATCACGTCATTGACCAATGCAAAGTCTTTGAAAGATGCCATGAATTTGGGGTTTCCCTTAATCCAAAGAAGTGTATCTTTGGTGTCACTGAAGGGAAGCTCCTTGGACATGTTCTATCAAAGAGGGGAATTTCTATCGACCCTGAGTGTATCTAGTCACTCATGAAGATTTAGCTGCCAGGTAGCAAAAAGGAATTAAAATCTTTTTTCAGAAAGATCAACTTTGTCTGCAAATTCATCACAGGCTTCACGAAACTCGTCAAATCACTCAATGCTATGCTAAAATAGGATGCTAAGGTCGAGTGTAGCCCAGAAGCAAAGCATGCTTTTGGGGAAATCAAGAAGGCAATTGTTGACACCCCTGTGCTGGTCATTCCCCATTAATTGAAGCCCTTCAACATCTACTCATTCAATTCAGATCATTCGTGTGCCAATATCTTGACACAAAAAGATGATGAGGGGAGCGAACATCCGATCGCCTTCATGAGTACCTGTTAGCAATCAGATTTGCAAAATTCAGACTATTTGTTGCAACATTGAAACTCTTTCTAGACATGGGTAATCTACAAGAAAATAGAATCTCCAGAGTGAGCTAGTTCTTCGTATGATGATCTTATTCTAAAAATATTTCTTGGGAAAAGGATAGAGAGAAAACATAATCTTAGAACCTATGATTTTGAAATTATTTTTCAATATTAGATGTTAAACTAATGATTATTCTGGATTTTCCTCACAAACAGTGCTCAAAAACCAACACAATTTCACAACCTCTCAAGAACAATTTTACATAAGTATTTTGCATGAAGATCTGCTTTAAAACACGACATGCAACCTGTATCCTTGCACTTTTCTGTACCAAACTATAGCCTTAGGACATAACAAGGACTCCCTAAGCAGAAATCACAAGATAACATCAACTGTAACTGCAAATAGACACACAAAATGATAGGTAGGAATGCTATTTTTTTTATTCACTGTAGGAGTATGCCAAAAATTATCTCAACTGAGTACAAAACAGTTTCAAGCTCAAAAATGTGTAAGAGCAAGAAAACAGACTGAACTGGAAAACCCTAAGTTTTCTCCAAAGATATATGTCTCAAACCCTAATCCGAGCTCTTGAAAAAAGCTCAAGGAAAAGGTCCCAAAAACTGTGCAACAATTCAGCACAAAAGTGGAAAGTCACACTTTTTGCATGCATCAACTATCTGGCTTCTAAAAATAGCAAAAAACTACTTTTAAAGCAAGGAAAACACCTTATCTCTCCAATTGGAAACTCAATTCCGACCAAGAAGAAAAGTCAATGCTCAACTACTAAAAATAGCAAGAAAACAAAACAATTTATAAAGTATTGTTTTTCTTCTGCTTTACATCATGCAGTTTTATAATCACTCTATTTTGTAATTAAAGATTTTCAAAAATCTTTTGCACACAATACCTTATATCTCCCTTTACAAAGTTTGATTTTTCTAAAAAAAAATCATAAAAAATACAATACTCCTCCTTACATGTTTTAATTGTTTTTTGTAAAAACAACTAAAATAAAATAAAGCCTAGGTATATTCCTAATCCTAAGGCACATCTCCAAGACCTATTGACTCTCCATTTGACAAATATCACTAAGGCAAAAACAATTCAATTAATTTCTAAAAAATTAATCAAAAATAAAATAAAGCACGAAGCCTTCCCCAAGGTATAACCATAGAACAAATGCCTTAGACTTCATTAGTCGACCATCATGGGAATATTATTTTGACATTCATAAATTTCTCTAAAGTTAAGAAAACACCCTAAAGTCGACTTAGAGACCTAGGAAACCCTAAAGATCAAAACTTAAAGCAAGCCCTAACATTTCGCACTTTTGAGAATGGAGACTTTGGAAATAAATGCCTTGCAACTGCCGCCATGTCTATGCTTGATTTTGCAACTTGGTAAAGCTTTGAAACTTTTGATCTCTCCTCCATACTGTGGTAAGTGCGACCTGTCACTTTTTATGCATTGTTTCTTGGTTTTTTGTTGAGAACATGGCCTCACAGGCCGCGACTTCTCCTCCATTCACCTCTGATTTTCTCTTGTCATTTACCTTGTGCTTTCCTGACACCACCTTGGGCGCCATGAGAGGGCTCGACCGTTAGCATTTGTCAGCTCCAAATGAGTTGGGCGGGGCTTGTGTGTTCTTCCACAACCATCATAAGGTAAGCTCTTCCCTGCTACACTCTTTCTCTGTATTTTCCTCTCTCACACTAAAGCCTACGAGCTTTATTTCTGCAAAAATGATTGTTATTTCTTTAGAAAAATGCAGGCCTATTGACTGGTCACGCCATGAATGCTTGAGCTGAAGCTTATTTGTTATGAAAATTTTGTGCATTATCCTCTTGACAGGTCGCGGTATGGCATTAGTTGACTGATGACTTTCTATATGAAGAAATTCGAACTCCATGCATTCTTTGCTTTGATTTTGTTCTCCTATGCAAAAAACTAGAAAATGGCTCTCCTTATTTGATGAAACAGTAACTGCCACTCCCCACTGGGCTTGACCCATGATGCATCTCAAGCATTTCTATTTTAAAATGCAGAAACCCATGTGGGTAACTTGGAAAATGAACTATCTGCATTTTATTTCTTTAAAACCCCATATAGGTATTCTGAAAAAAACATGGCAAATCTGCATTTCCTTATGAAACCCCATGTGGGTAATTCTGTATATGAAGAAAATCCATATTTGAGCAAAAATCTGTATGTGGGTATTTAGTATCTCTGTGTTTTCCTCAAAACCCCAAAATGGGTACTTGTCAATTATGAAGAAAATATATTTTAAATTGAAATCCTCAGATGAGCCTCCTGTATTTTGAAAATACTGCACTCTTGCCAAAACCCAATGTGGGTATCCATTATTTCGAATAAATCTGTACTGTTAAAACACATGCTTATGTAGAATTCTGGAAACCATGATAAACTTGTATTTGAACCCAAACCCATCATGTGGGTATGCCTAAAACAATGAAAACTTAAAGAAGACCAGACTCTATACATATTATTCTAGCTTGCATATGTAAAGCTTCTTCATGCTTTGATATCCTCTGCTTATTCTGGCAACAAACTCTTCACATCCTTACCTGTCCAAGCATAACCTTAGTTTCTATACCTAGCACTCTCCATGCATGATGCACATGTAGACTTGAAACTCCTACAGATACTCCCATTTTTGTATTCTGTCAAAACCCATGTGGGTATATGCTGGAAATTGTAGAATTTATATTTTAAAAAGACCACACTTTAGAGAAAAACACATGGGTAATTGTGAATTCCTATGCACACTCTATTTACTTTACAGTTCGTCTCCTCACCTGTCAAGGCATAACCTCATAACTTTGCACTATTTACTATCATTGTTAAGAGATAGAGCATTGTTGTTCCAAAATAGAAAATATGAAACAACACTATAAAGTGAATAGTCTTAAAAACAACAAAACAATATTATGGCAGCAAAACCAACCCTTTCAGAAAACATGATAGATTGATAATTTTAACTAAAACAAGTTGTCCAATTATCATTCATTTGCAATTTTCACTTCCATATGTTGATCTGATTTTTATAAATGCATGGTAGTTCAATTACTTGTTCAGCTGTAAAGCTCAGAAGAGCATGATGATTGCATTTTCCTCTCTGGGCCTTCTTGTAACATATAAGGGCAGCATGTCGGGCTCTACCCTTATGGGGGCCCATTTTTCCCCACATGCTTGGTCTTCAAAAGATAAACAACTACATGGCTTTTCCTATACCTGCATAAGGAAACAAATAGTGTTAGCACAAAAAACAAAGAATGATGATGTTTTCTCTCCTTTTCAGTTCATGCTTCTGCATCTTTCCTTTAGCTATTTTTTTGCACTGTAAGGATTGAAATATATCTTTGTTAGTATGGCATGTAGTGTTATTCATATCCCGAGCTCTTAATTGACACCCCTCTCAAACTCTTGCAGGTACATTCAGGAGCAGAGGCATTCGGGAGCGGAAACAAAAAGCAGCCATCTTCAAAAGACCAACTGAAGACCAACTCAGGCAATGAAGGATATGTCTAACGTTATTTGCTTTCTATTTCCAGTTGTATATTTCCTTTCTTGTTATAAATGGAAATGGCTAAAACCACGGCTTGTTTGGATGTTTAATTTTGTTCTTTCATTTCCATTCTGAAAGAAAAGCATTAAAATGCAAGATTGTACCAGCATTTGTATTCTTGCAATCAAATGACTTACGTAACAAAATGCATCACTTCATGAAATAAATGAAAGCATTTTGCTTTATCATTCGTATAATCAGTTTTGTATTCCATTTGATTTATGCAAAAACATGAATGATACTTAGAAACTCAGTTTCTCAAAACACTTGCACAACTATCACTTGATGAACTAAAATGAAATGCAAAACATCACTAGGCATATTCAGAAATAACTGCATTTTCACTTTAAAATATAACAGTATTTAAATCAGCTCCACCATTTGAGCTGTAGCGAAAAATTGGTAACATATTGGCAATTTCCGCTAGATGCTTTCCAGCTAAGCATAGATCAGTTGCCTTTGAAAAATCCATTGGGTGCGGAGTCAAAACTCCCCCTCCACGAAACTCAGAAAACTAAAACAACAACTCCAAAACAGCAACAAAACAAAATGAAACAAAGCTGAAAGAAAACTAACAGGCCCTGATGGCCAACAGAACAATGCACATCAACACTTAGGGAAAGAAAACTACTGAAAAGAAATGTGCGTAACGCACTTATTTGTAACAGCTACTCTATTTATTTACAAGATAGAACTTATCTCAGAGGCAATGCTTGAGGTGGATCCCATTAACTGGGATAGACAACACCTCTCCAGCCAGCTTTGAAAGCTAGAAAGCACTGTGATCCTTGCTCTCCGTGATCACATAAGGCCCGTCCCAAATTGCATCGAATTTGGAATGTCGTCTAGGTCTGTTCTTATATTCATTCCATTTGAAGACCAGATCACCAATGATGAATTCTCGTGGTCTTTCCTTCTTATCAAAAGAGCTCTTCATCTAAGCTTGGTGTATTTCAAGTTGTTTTAAAGCTTCCCTTCTAGTTTCCTCAAGCTCTACCAGCTGTGCAAACTGCACTTCAAAAGGCTGCGCATTCAGTAATTCCAGTTCTTTCACATAACTTAAAGTCGGCAACTCAATAGAAATGGGTAACTTAGCTTCTTTACCATAAGCAAGTACATAAGGAGAACAACCAATGGCCCTTTTAGGAGTCATTCTGTCAGCCCAAAGAGCTAACTTAAGCTTTTCATGCCATGTTCGTTGATTGTCCTCGACAATCTTCTTGATTATCCGGATCAGGTTCTTATTTGTAGATTATGCCTGCCCGTTTCCCTACGGATAATAGTTAGAAGATTTATTCGAATAAATGTTATTTCTAACTGACCAATTAGAAATTCTTAAACCAATGAAGGCCAAACCATTGTCAGAAATTATAGAATCTGGAGTACCAAATCTTGACACTAAATCCTGATAAAAATTAAGCACATAAGTCTCATTTGCTTCCTTTAAAGCAGCTACCTCGGTCCATTTTGTAAAATAATCTATGGTGGTCAGTATCCACTTATGACCTATACTTGAAGGTGGGTTGATTGGCCCTATAAAATCTAAGCCCCACTTAGCAAAGGGATGCTCCACTTGAATCAGATGCAGAGGTAATGTTGCAAGTTTCTATTTTTCTAAAAATAGAGCACACTTTTCACATTTCAGAGTCAAGCAATGGCATCCTTGAACAAATTTGGCCAATAATAACCAGCCCGCATAATTTTCAGGGCTGTTGTTCTTGTAACAAAGTGGCCTCCTGAAGGCCCATCATGAAATTATGCTAAAAGCTTATCAACTTGGTCAGGTTTAATGCATCTTAATAAAACACCTTGAAAATCTCTTCTATATAGAATGCCATCAATAATTGTAAAAGGGATAGATTGTAATCTGTAATACCTCCTTTTCACTCTATCTAGACCTTCGGGACACTCGCCAGTTGGCAAATAAAGCATCATTTGCTGCACCCAGGTAGCAGTAGGAACTGGAACAACAGTTGCATCATCATTGTTTAGCACTTTACCAACTTTTTTAGTTCCTTCTAAGCTATTGCCCGCTGTGTTTTCTGCAATCTGTTCACACAAACCCTTACCTCTAACGAGCTTGGTTATTTTAATATCTATGTCAAACTCCATGACCTTGGTTACCCAACCAGCACACTTATAATTAATTTCACGGTTCAGCAAGAAATCTTTAACAGTTGAATGCACAACCAACAAATGAATCTTGATGTTTGACAACATATGTTTGAACTTTTTTAAACTTCTTACAACAACAAAAACATGGTTCTCGACAAAGGAATACTTTACCTCATAATCATGTAGTACCTGGCTGAAAAAGGCCACAGGTTGCTCCAAACGTTCATCGTTATGCTGGCAAAGGATAGTAGAAATAGTATCAACTCCTCCAAATGCGTAAAGAATGAAATCTCTATCATACTTTGGATTAATGAGGGTAGGTGTAGTTGCGAGAGCTTCTTTGATTTGATCAAAGCTCCTTTTACCTTCCTTGGTCTAGGCGAAAGGTATATTTTTTTTCAGCATAAGAGTGAGAGGTTGCAGCAAAGCTACGATATTTGGTATGAACCTCCTCACAAAATTTATTCTTCCAAGAAAGCTTTGCAAGCCTTACTTGTGAGCTGACAATGGTAATTCGAGAATTGCAAAAATTCTTTCAGAATCTATGGAAATACCCTGCTTTGAAACAATGTGTCCAAGGAGTTTACCTTCATGTACAAAAAAAATACACTTCTTCGGATTGAGAGACACTTCGAACTGCCTGCATCTCTGAAAAATCTGTTCTAAATGATCAAGATGTTCATTAGCATTTCTGGAAAAAATAGTAATATCATCTAAATATACCGGAACGATCTTGTTCATGAGGCCGTGAAAAGCCATATCCATTGCTCGTTAAAAATTTGCTCTCACATTGGATAAGCCGAAAGGCATCCTTTTGTAGGCCATTGTGCCCCACTTAGTTGTGAATGATGTTTTGAATTGATCCTATTGTTTTAACAAAATATGGTTATAACTTGAGTAACCATCTAGCAAAGAAAATATGTCAGAATCGGAAACCATCTGCAAAATCTGCTCCATGGAAGGGAGTGGGTAGTGGTCTTTCAGTGACGCTCTATTTAAATCTCGAAAATCAACACATAACCTGATCTCCCCAATTTTCTTCCTAACTGGAACTAGGTTTGACACCCAAGAGGTATGCTTGATGGGAAAAATAATGCCACTTTCAACTAATTTATTCAGCTCAACTTTCATAAGGTGTTCTAATTTGGGATTGAGAGGCCTCTATTTCTGCCTTACTGGTTTTGTAGCAGGCTCTAATTCAATGGTATGTTGGGCTAATTCTGGGCCAAACCCCTTCAAATATTTATACTCCCAAGCAAAAATATCACTAAATTTTTGACATAATAGAATAAACTCCTGTTGTTCCTCTTTATTACATACCTTTCCCAACTTGAGAAGCTTGCCTTTGAAGATTTCGACTACTTCATAGTGTTTCTCCTTAACAGTCAGGCTGCACTTGTCTCTCCTCATCTAGTCATCTGAGTTGAACGCAGATTCCAAGGTCACCAAACCCCTTGGCAGCTTGTTGGTCCTCAACTGTACAATCTGATTGTCATACTGATGCTGCCACTTTTGTTGGTTTCCATCTGCAAACTCAGCTTTAACAATTAAAAAATTTACAATTTGCTCATCGCTGTCAAAAACCTGCCAACTCACATTATTGTCGAGAACAAAAGGTTTGACAACTATCTTTAAATATTGATGTGCCTCTACTTTGTGAATTTCTTTTGGAATATCAAACTGAGCCCCAATAGCAGCGAGCCTATCTGCATGCTTATTTTCATTTCTAGGAGCTGAACAAATATTAAAAGCATCAAGATCTTCCATTAAATCCCATACACGATTCTTATATTTCTTAAGCAAGTCATTCTTTATAGAATTTATATTTCTGACCTGATTTACTATTAACTCAAAATCACAATAAACACACAAACATTTAATACCTCTTTTTCGGGCCCATTCTAGGCCATGTACAAGTGCTTCGTATTCAACTATATTATTTGCACAGCTGAATGCAAATATGAAAGAAGAATAATATTTTTCTTCCTCTAGTGAAATCAACATGGCCCCACCACCAGCACCTACACTGCTCCTCGAACCATCAAAATAGAGTTTCCAAAGTTCATTTTCCTGCCCTGTAGGTTGTACTTCCCTTTTAATCAGATTAGGCATATTAGAATCAGGTTCACGAATCATGTAAACCCCTAATCCTATAGTGGTCTAATGTCATGGTTTGCTCCTCCAGTACAGGGGTGACGCAAAGGTTAGCGTTTATAGGGCTCAAAACGTCTGGTTCAATGTGGTCTTTGGCTCAAGGCTTGGAGCTTATGGTTACTTTTGTACCATACCTTGTTCTAAAAAATAGATGAGACTAGTCAGATGACAAGAAACCCCCCAACTTGGTTGTAAAATCCCTTGAGAGGCAAATGGAAAAGTGTGGTGGCAAATCGATTACATATATATCTTGATGAATCAAAAAACTAGGGGATGTGTGCAAGGTAAGGGCTAAATTTTTGACTATACCGACTGTTCTAACAACAGACCCATCTAACTGAACTACACCCTTCTAAGGGTTGGGTTCATAAACAAGACCTAACGCATCAGCTAATTTTTTAGGCATAATAGAGCTACTCGCGCCAGAATCAACCATGCAGTTATGCACTAATTTATCCCCAATGATCAGAGTCAAATAAAACGGGGGAGGCTTTACCTCCTTACCTTTCTGCTCGCTTTTACCTTCTGAACTGTTAGTGAACACGGCTTTGGTAGCACCTTGATTAGTATCATTAGAAATAGACAACTCAGCTAAAGCATCCTGCAACAAACTTTTCTGACTTGGGATGTGCAAAGCATCTAGTACAGACATGCTGACAGTAGACTTTCTGAGGTGTTCAACAATATTAAGAGAAGTAGCATTTACCTTCTGCTGGTTTTTTGTGACAGCAGCATCATTCTGCTTCCGCAAAGGCTGCAAATTTTTCTTTGACTGCTCTTTGCTAGGTATCTCTTGACCATTTTGTAAAAACTGCACCTTGGATTATGTTGCAACATTAGTATTGGGTGTAGAAACATGCTGCTTATCTTTCGTAGGTTGCTGCTGTAAACTTCCAGCTTGCTGTCCTAGATCCATTGCTCTTTTTTTTGATCTTGTGTTGGTTGCGACAGGAGAAAATTGTTCAATCCTAGCCATTCATACCATAGAACTCAAAACTCTACGAGTTTGGCAAAGTGACCTCAAAACCTTCTTGTTGTTCCAGGCTCTAATTTGGAACACTTTTTGAACCTACATAACTATTTTGAACCATTAAAGCCTGATTTCTCATGCCATTATCACACACTGATTGGTTATGGGGCTGGTTGCATGGATAACACCAATCACAATCCTGGGTGATATTATTCTAAGGTATGAGGTCCTTTGACGGACTGGCTACGTTTGGGTTGTATGGCTGGAAACATCTTGGGTTAAAATTTCTCCTTTGGCCTTGGTAATCATTCTGAAAAGCAGGCCTATTAGTCTGGTTCTATTGATAAGTGGCTTGATGAGGTTTATGTTCGTGACCTACTTACTTCTTAATGCTCACAAGATCATTCCTGAAGGTCTTGAGTATACTTTCAATCTCCTGAATTTCTTGGTTTTGGGTTAGAGCAGCAATTTGTTGTGCTGTGGTCTGATAACCTATTGTAGGGACATTGGGAACATTAGCTAAGGGAGGTAAAGCCATAGAGGTAGCTGGCTGTATTTCAGGAAACAATGGCATAGGAGGTCTAGGGGCTGTATCTCTAGCTTGGATGAGACAATTCTCAACTCTAATGGCGATATCATAAGCATCAAGGACCGTATGCCCACCCATGGATTGGGTCATGACTGAAATCTTACTATTCAAAGCTTTTAAGTAAAACAAAAAAGCATGAGCTGGTAAAGGGCTTACCGTTGCAGCAATTATGGCCCAAGTTCTCTGAAAACGGTGATTGAAATCCACCAAGTGTTCATGTGGCGCTCTCTGAATAGTGCTCAACTGTTCTAGTAGGGACAAATTATCAGATTTATCAACAAAAAATTTGTATAGACCTTACCTAGTGCATCCCATGTTGCAATTGAGTTGGTTGCGAGGCCTCTGAACCATTGTAATGCTTTCCCTTTGATCGATGCAATCAGGAGCCTTAACGTGACGTTCTCTTGTGTGATGTTGTGAACCGAACATAAGGTAGACACATCACAAATGTGCTCCACCGGTGTTGTGTGATCTTCTCCAATGAAGAACGACAGGCTTCTAAGGGCTGCAACTGGGATGTCGTCATGTTGAGCAATTTCTAATGGACTGCCTCCATTAAAAGGTGCAAACGGATGTTGCTTTGGTGCTGCCATTGGCGGTATATGTGATATTGGAACTGGTACTTCTGGTGATAAAGCTAGAGAACTAAAAATAGGAGGTTTTGATTTTGACCTCGCTAGTGTCTCAAACAACTTCCTTGTTGTTCTGCGAACTCTTCATGGCAGGGACAGTTGTTGGTATCAGAAAGGTGCGACACTTGATCTGGTTTGTACCTCTCTCATGCATGGGTTGCACTAGGTCTGCATGTAAAAAAAATCAGAAGTTGGAGTTGCTAGGTATATTGAACAAGCCTCCAAAAGGTTAAGAACCTGCTGCATACACCAAACAACAAACTTTTTTTAGAAATTACAACTTCTCTAAAACTTATTTTTAGAGTCCCACCGGGCATGCCAAAAATTGTTAAAAATCAGATATGCACCCTGTCAGATTTGCAGAAATCAGACTATCTGTTGCAACATTGAAACTCTTTCCAGACGTGGGTAATGTACAAGAAAAGAGAATCTCTAGAGTGAGTTGGTTCTCCGTATGATGATCCTATTCTAAAAATATTTCTTGGGAAAAGGATAGAGAGAAAATAGAATCTTAGAACCTATGATTTCAAAATGATTTATCAATATTAGATGGTAAAGTAATGATTATTCTAGATTTTCCTCACAAATAGTGCTCAAAAACCAACACAATTTCACAACCTCTCAAGAACAATTTTACATAAGTATTTTGCATGAATATCTGCTTTAAAACACGACATGCAACCTATATCCTTGCACTTTTCTGCATCAAACTACAACCTTAGGACATAACAAGGACTCCCTAAACAAAAATCACAAAATAACATCAACTGTAACTGCAAATAGACACACAAAATGATAGGTAGGAATGCTATTTTTTTTATTCACTGTAGGAGTATGCCAAAAATTATCTCAACTGAGTACAAAACAGTTTCAAGCTCAAAAATGTGTAAGAGCAAGAAAACAGACTGAACTGGAAAACCCTAAGTTTTCTCCAAAGATATATGTCTCAAACCCTAATCCGAGCTCTTGAAAAAATCTCAAAGAAAAGGTCCCAAAAACTGTGCAACAAGTCAGCACAAAAGTGGAAAATCACACTTTTTGCATGCATAAACTGTTTGGCTTCTAAAAATAGCAAAAAACTACTTTTAAAGCAAGGAAAACATGTTATCTCTCCAACTGGAAACTCAATTCAGACCAAGAAGAAAAGTCAATGCTCTACTCCTAAAAATAGAAAGAAAACAAAACAATTTATAAAGTATTGCTTTGCTTCTGCTTTACATTATACAATTTTATAATTACTCTATTTTGTAATTAAAGATTTTCAAAAATGTTTTGCACACAATACCTTATATCTCCCTTTACAAAGTTTGATTTTTCTAAAAAAAAATCATAAAAAATACAATACTCCTCCTTACATGTTTTAATTGTTTTCTCTAAAAATAATTAAAATAAAATAAAGCCTAGGTCTATTCCTAATCCTAAGGCACATCTCCAAGACCTATTGACTCTCCATTTGATAAATATCACTAAGGCAAAAACAATTCAATTAATTTCTAAAAACTTAATCAAAAATAAAATAAAGCATGAAGCCTTCCCCAAGTTATAACCATCGAACAAATTCCTTAAACTTCATTAGTCGACCATCATGGGCATATTATTTTGACATTCATAAATTTCTCTAAAGTTAAGAAAACACCGTAAAGTCGTCTTAGGGACTTATGAAACCGTAAAGATCAAAACTCAAAGCAAGCCCTAACATTTCGCACTTTTGAGATTGGAGACTTTGGAAAGAAATGCTCTGCAGCCGCCGTCATGTCTATGCTTGATTTTGCAGCTTGGGAAAGCTTTGAAACTTTTGATCTCTCCTCCATACTATCGTAAGTGCGACCTGTCACTTTTTATGCATTGTTTCTTGGTTTTTTGTTGAGAACATGGCCTCACAGGCCGCGACTTCTCCTTTATTCATCTCTGATTTTCTCTTGTCATTTACCTTGTGCTTTCCTAACACCACCTTGGGTGCCATGAGAGGGCTCAACCCTTAGCATTTGTCAGCTCCAAATGAGTTGGGCACGGCTTGTGTGTTCTTCCACAACCATCATAAGGTAAGCTCTTCCCTGCTACACTCTTTCTCTGTATTTTCCTCTCTCACACTAAAGCCTACGAGATTTATTTTTGCAAAAATGATTGTTATTTCTTTAGAAAAATGTAGGCGTATTGACTGGCCGCGCCATGAATGCTTGAGCTGAAGCTTATTTGTTATGAAAATTCTGTGCATTATCCTCCTGACAGGCCGCGACATGGCATTAGTTGACTGATGACTTTCCATATGAAGAAATTCGAACTCCATGCATTCTTTGCTCTGATTCTGTTCTCCTATGCAAAAAACTAGAAAATGGCTCTCCTTATTTGATGAAACAGTAACTGCCACTCCCCACTGGGCTTGACCCATGATGCATCTCAAGCATTTCTATTTTAAAATGCAGAAACCCATGTGGGTAACCTGGAAAATGAACTGTCTGCATTTTATTTCTTTAAAACCGCATATGGGTATTCTGAAAAAATATGGCAAATTTGCATTTCCTTATGAAACCCCATGTGGGTAATTATGTATATGAAGAAAATCGATATTTGAGCAAAAATCTGTATGTGGGTATTTAGTATCTCTGTGTTTTACTCAAAACCCCAAAATGGGTACTTGTCAATTATGAAGAAAATGTATTTTAAATTGAAATCCTCAGATGAGCCTCCTGTATTTTGAAAATACTGCACTCTTGCCAAAACCCAATGTGGGTATCCATTATTTCGAATAAATCTGTACTATTAAAACACATGCTTATGTAGAATTCTTGAAACCATGATAAACTTGTATTTGAACCCAAACCCATCATGTGGGTATACCTGAAACAATGAAAACTTAAAGAAGACTAGACTCTATACATATTGTTCTAGCTTGCATATGTAAAGCTCCTTCATGCTTTGATATCCTCTACTTATTTTGGCAACAAACTCTTCACATCCTTACCTATCCAGGCATAACCTTAGTTTCTATACCTAGCACTCTCCATCCATGATGCACATGTAGACTTGAAACTCCTACAAATAATCCCATTTTGGTATTCTATCAAAACCCAATGTGGGTATCTGCTAGAAATTATAGAATTTGTATTTTAAAAAGACCACACTTTAGAGAAAAACACATGGGTAATTGTGAATTCCTATGCACACTCTATTTACTTTACAGTTCATCTCCTCACCTATCAAGGCATAACCTCATAACTTTGCACTGTTCACTATCATTGTTAAGAGATAAAGCATTGTTGTTCCAAAACAGAAAATATGAAACAACACTATAAAGTGAACAGTGTTAAAAACAACAAAACAGTATTATGGCAGCAAAACCAAACCTTTCAGAAAACATGATAGATTGATAATTTTAACTAAAACAAGTTGTCCAATTATCATTCATTTGAAATTTTCACTTCCATATGTTGATATGATTGTTATAAATGCATGGTAGTTCGATTACTTGTTCAGTTGTAAAGCTCAGAAGAGCATGATGATTGCATCTTCCTCTCTAGGCCCTCTTGTAACATATAAGGGCAGCATGTCGGGCTCTACCCTTGTGGGAGCCCATTTTTCCCCACATGCTTGGTCTTCAAAAGATAAACAACTACATGGATTTTCCTATACCTGCACAAGGAAACAAATAGTTTTAGCACGAAAAACAAAGAATGATGATGTTTTCTCTCCTTTTCAGTTCATGCTTCTGCATCTTTCCTTTAGCTGTTTCTCTGCACTGTAAGGATTGATATATATCTCTGTTATTATGGCATGTAGTGTTATTCATATCCTGAGCTCTTAATTGACACCCCCTCTCAAACTCTTGCAGGTACATTCAGGAGTAGAGGAATTCGGGAGCGGAAACAAAAAGGAGCCAACTTCAAAATACCAATTGAAGACCAACTTGACAATGAAGGATATGTCTAACGTTATTTGCTTTCTATTTCCAGTTGTATATTTCCTTTCCTGTTATAAATGGAAACGACTAAAACCATGGCTTGTTTGGATGTTTAATTTTGTTCTTTCATTTCCATTCTGAAAGAAAAACATTAAAATGCAAGATTGTACCAGCATATGTATTCTTGCAATCAAATGACTTATGTAACAAAATGCACCACTTCATGAAATAAATGAAAGCATTTTGCTCTATCATTCGTATACTCAGTTCTGTATTCCATTTGATTTATGTAAAAACATGAATGATACTTAGAAACTCAGTTTCTCAAAACACCTACACAACTGTCACTTGATGAACTAAAATGAAGTGCAAAACAACACTCAACATATTCAGAAATAATTTCATTGTCACTTTAAAATATAATAGTATTTAAATCAGCTCCACCATTTGAGCTGTAGCAAAAAATTGGTAACAATACCCCTTTGAAGGATGTTGAGTTACAATATCACAATGTCAAAAAATAATCTTATGCCCTTGTTAAGGGGGTCAATAAGTTCATGCATTATATCCTGTACAACAAAGTGGTTGCTATAGTTCCCAACCCCGCGGTGAAGACATTGCTCATGTAGAACGAGCTAGGAGAGCTAAGGGAAAAATGGATTGCATTGCTAAAGGAGTATGATATGGAAATCCAACCAATGAGGCTGGTGAGAGGGCAGGCACTTGCCAAAACAATGGAAAAAGTGATGATTGAAGCTGGGGCCCGAACTCCTAGTGTAGTAGTACTAGCTAGAAGATGTCTCTCCAGGGGAATGGTACGATGACATAGTATATTACTTGTTGAATCATAAATGTCCACCTCATCTGTAGGGAGTCCAAAAGGTGATCCCTTAGATTGAAAAGCAACAGTTACATGTTACAGGGTGCCGTATTGTACAAGAGGAACCATGAAGGTATCTACTTGAGATGCCTTGGTAAAAGAGAAGTTGATCGTGTTCTCAAAGAATTCCATGATAAGTTTGGGACTGGTCACGGTTCCGACTTATCAACTGCACATCAAATATTAAGAGTTGGGTACTATTGGCCCACATTTTTCAAGGACGCTCACTGTCATGTCCGTACCTACCATGTATGCCAGACTGCTGCCACCCGAGAAAGGAATGTTCATGTCCCGTTGCAACCTATTTTGGAGGTAAGGTCATTTGTGCAATGGGGTCTCAACTTCATTGGTCTGGTAAGCCCTCCATCATTTGTTGGACACAGGTACATTATGACTACTTCTAATTATTGTACTAGGTGGACAAAAGCAATGACTTATAGGCAATGTACAACTGAAGTAGTAACTAATTTTTTGGAAAGTTTTATTTTAAATCGCTTTGGTTGTCCTTATGCTCTGGTATGTGATAACGACCCTGCATTTTCTTCATTAAAATTCACAGGTTGGGCCTTTGACTATGGTATTGCCCTTCAGTTTTCCTCCAATTATTACCCTCAAGGCAATGGTCTTGTTGAGTCAACCAACAAGAACTTGATCACTGTTATCAAGAAATTACTAGATCGTAATCCCAAGGACTGGCATACCCAACTTCGTTTCGCCCTATGGGCAGATCATACCCATCACAAGGATGCCCTTGGAGATTCTTGTACCATCTCATTTACGATTTGTAGCCCTTTTTCCCCATATATTTGAAAATTCCTACCCTCTAGTTCATCAATGATTTTTATGAAGGAGGAGACCGCAGAGAAGCTCACCTTGCCGAGCTGCTACACCTAGAAGAATTACGAGACCGTGCAATAGAAAATTTTGAAAAACATCAGGGCGTAGTGAAAAGGTGGTTCGATCATCAAGCCAAAATTAAGGCCTTCCACATTTATGATTTGGTCCTCTATTGGGACAAGGCCCACGAAAAGAAAGGGGGACATGACAAATTCGACAAGCTTTGGCTTGGCCCCTTTTAGATTGGTGAAATCCTTGGAGATAATGCTTTTCATTTAAAGCCTTTGACTGGTGAAGATGTCTCATTGCCTGTCAACGGGCAATACCTTAAGCATTACTTCCAGACCTGAGCTCTTCCAGAGCTATTTGTGTAAATACTTGTACATAGGTTAGGATAGGTTTCCTTGCTTTGTCCTTTTGTTTTGCTCATTTCCTAAATGTTTTGTTTAGACCTTGGAAGAGTCTTCCCATTCTGCTATGATGGTCGTGCTCGGCTCGATAAATGATTTTCCCTGCTGCCTTCTCTTGCGTTGTTCTCTAGATAAGCCTTCATTCCCTATTACTAGCCTCTCAGAGCCCCTAAGCATTGGTTTTCAACTTTCGAACTCTAAACTAACCTAGGATGGTGTCCCGATTGAATTTCCCGTGTCTATCATGGAACACATAGAAACACAGTTTAAATTTTTTGAAGAATGATATGGTGATTACTAAGAAGGCTGGATAAGTGAAACATCTAAAGTTTGCTCCAGTGACCACTGTGATTCCCAAGCCCATAGTGACCTTCGTTGCTTACACGGTTGAACAAAGAGAAAAAGAGAAAAGTGTTGAAAAGAAATCAAATGAAAAGAATAGGCAATATAAAGGCAACAACCGTATGGGTGTGTGAATATCTCTACCGGGGCTATGGATGCCTGGCTGGTAGTAGAGCTATGTTCATGGGGTCACAACGATAACTCTGTCGGGGCTATGGATGCCTAACTGGCAGCAGAGCAATGTCCAGGTTACTTTTGGGGTCAGGCGAACTACGTAGCTTATCCCTCCTGATGAGTGGTTGCCTGTGCTATCTCTAAGGAAAGTAAATAAACTCACCACACACACACCTCCATGATGATGTCACAGCTTGATTCAATCTCGCCTTCCTTAACCTGCTCTTAGTTCACCTTTGAAAATCAACTTTGGCGTGCAAAACTAGAGATCATGGGTTTAGAATGAATATTTATCTTTAGAAAGCCAGGAGTGTTCTCCCAGTGGAGTCGCCATTTTTTGTACCTATAACACACATGCCCCATACGGAACGGGGACCCTCTCTATCCTTTTCTTGCTTGTTGGGTCCATTTTGCTTCACCTCATTTTGCGTGCCCATTTTTGCTTCCTCAAGGGTCAAAATATTCTCTGAAGTCACGTTTTAGGGTTGTACAAATTTTACCCCTTGGAAAAATGCTAAATCTTAAGCCATCTCATGTTTTCCCTGTCAGTCAACCTTCTTGATGTCCATGGCACCTTCTGGGCCCGGACCCCTGGGTTTCCCCTCTCGAGTTTCCCTTTGCGGGTTTCCTTGTTGGGTTTTTCATTCTGTGTGTCCAACGCTTGGTGTCTTCCTGGCCCTCAGACCCTAGCTCTCAGATTTCCATCTTCAGAATTTCGTCCGTGTCTTGCCATTCTGCGCGGCCGCTGGCCTACGTCCTTTCGGACCTCGGACCCCGGGTTCCTATCCACCATTTGACTTAACATTTCGTAGTTTTAAAACGACCGTGGTTCGATGCCTTTTTGACCACCGGACTTCGGATCACCCGTCGCCGCCCAGGAAATTTGAAATCACCTACTTTACCTACCGTTGTACTGAGCATTTACTGGCGCTGGGGGTTATTTAAATGGATTCCGACCTACCATTTTCACATGAAAAAGAAGAATTTGAAGAGCTTCCCGACCTCAGCATTCTCCACCTCTGTGCCAGAGCATGAGCTTCATCGTTCTTCATGAATTCAACACTGAGCTTCTTTGGGGATTGGAGGTAGGTTCGCCGCCAGCCCCGTTTTCCTTCTTTTCAAAGCATTTAAACTGAAAACTAAGTGAAAAGTAAAATGAATCTAAAAACTGATATGATTGCGCCCTGGCCTAAAACACACATAAATTAAAAAACTAAAAATCATGAGATTGGTGACCCAAAATCGAAACCGGAGTTGGACCTCCCCATCGTCGTTCTTCGGAGCAGGCGACCACATCCCTCGGGCCCAGACCTCTCTGCAGCCATACAGGTCGAAACTTAGAAAAAATTGATAGTGACCAAACTCATCTCGGGTCTCGGCCTCTAGACTTCCCTTCCCGGGTTTTTGTTGTGCCTCCGCCATTGCAAACGTCCTTCCTCGAGCATCCTTCCAGACCTCGAACCCTGGATGCGTGAAGTTCATCGTAACCATCAGGAAAATCAAAATGGAAAAGTCATCCCTGGACCTCAGACCTCAGACATTCATCCCCGCGCCATAGTCACTGCTTCGCCATTTCAATCGACTATCTCTCGACGTCTTTTTGACTCCTAGACCCCGGCCGCCCTTTCGTCGCATACATTTCAAACTAAAAAAAATCAATTGTCCAAACTCTGTCTGGAGCTCAGCCACCGAAATTCTGTCTTCAGAATTTTGTGTCCATTTCGCCGTCCCAAACGACCAAACTTGTTTGCCTTTCCGGATTTCGGGCCCCGAACCTCCATCTGCCGTTGGGTTTTCATCAACTGAAAAATCTACCTCAGGTATAATATTTCGGACTTCCATCCACATTTCACCGTTTCGCACGGCTATCCCACGACAGCTTTCCGACCCTGGCAACCCAGATTTCGGAACCCGATTCACGAAATGTTGTTTTCCCTGCACTGTTCCAAACAACCAACCCTAGAGGGCTTTCCGGAAGCTAAAGTCCGAATGCAAGAATGAGGGCTCAAACGACCTCCAAATCAAAAACGAACTTTGACCCACTTCCTAAAATTGGGCCTTCTTTCACACCAATCCTTCATTGAACAAATCCAACATCGGGAAAGGTCATCGGGAATGCCTTGCCTTGTTTTCCCTTCCAAACGACATTCTGTCAGTGGAAGTTCGGCCCTTGGAGCACGGGTCACTTTTTTTTCTTTCTAATGATGTTTTTATCAAATGTTAGACGTTTATCAAATATGAATATTGTGGATCTAACCTTGATTTGTAGGGATTTGTTCGAGGTCGCGTTCTCATGATAATGTTGCTAACTCCCGTCTCTCTGTGCAAGATTTATGGAATCTAGTGCAGAGGCTTCTGGGATAGCCAAGTACAAAGGGAAAAGAACCACCAAAGCCCCCCAAGGAAAAGAAGACAAAGATCAGATGAGGTATCATTTCTAGGGGGCACCTTTGCATTCAAAGATCACGACTAGGTGGCAAAACATCACAGACACCAATATTGGGCAAGTCAATATTGATGAGTTTACCTGAAGGGTTAGGGTGGACCCAAAGACATACATTGCAAAGTTAATCAGAAGCAGTGGACTTGCAAAAGCTGCAGGTTTCCCGCCCACATTGGTGGCCCCCAAGCTATTAATGGCATGTCGTGAGGCATACCTGGTTGAAATAAGAACCATTGTGGACAAGGATGGCAACATCCTGGCTGATATGTCCCCTGTCGGGATAACCAATACATTCCATATCCCCGCCTTCGAGAGCATGGAGACCCCGACCATTGAGGAATGTAAAGCGTTATGGGATAGGAATCCTATAAGATGCAAGAAGTTGATCAACCAATATTGGTTGAAGGACAGGTAGGCCAACGCTGCTAAATATCCCCAAGAGCTCTTCCGCAACGATTTATTTGAAGATTACCATGACCTGGTCACCCTATTGAGCAGGGTAATGGGCCTTCCTGCTGCGGATTTCTTCCAAGAATGGATGTTCTACTTCGTTGAACAAATCCTCCGTAGGAGTGACGCTGCATTCTATTGGGGGGAAATAATGAACAATTTCTTTCATGAGCA